>VVHJ01033539.1:36065-46664 GCA_015107715.1 Tylochromis polylepis | reverse complement strand
GATGGATGGATGGTGAGGGAATGAAGAACAGGGCAAAGGGAGGACAGGTAGATAAAGAAAAGGAAAATGAAAAGAAATGATTAGCAATGTAGGAAGACAGGATAGCTTGGGGTGGGGGGGGACTAAAGGAGGAGATGTAAAAGGACAGAAGATGGAGAGGGAGGAGTGAGGGAAGGCAGAAACAGTCTAGCATCTGGATTTTATTAGCAGCCGTTGGGAAAATCTGAAAAGGAAGTTTTTTCTCTGCGAGCACGTCGGCAGCAGTGATATGCTGCACATAACCACTTCACTGCCGACGAGAGGAGCCAGGCCCTCCCAAAGGAGAACAGATGGTCGCTAGAACTTCAATACAATTACATCAACAGCTTTCACAGATATAAGCACTGTATGACAGCATCCCTGCAGCTTTGAGAGGCAGAAATACAGCTCTTCTAACCTTAGCACCTCTGGTCCTGTATAAATTGTCTTTGATCCGTCCTCACCTTCTGCTTGTCCTCTAGTTATTCTTGCTCTTCCCTTCCCAGTTTGATCATTCAAAAGAAAATGGAGATGTTTTCGACTTTGAAAAGCTAGTGAATTGTCAATGATTTGCTTGTTGTAATCTGATCAAAGACAGCTCGGCTGTTGTCAGTGCTTGAAGACAACAAGTCCTCCCCCGTCCTCCCTTCCTCCCTTCCTTATTCCCCTGTTTGTTATTGGTCACCATGTTTATTATGCCATATGTTGCCCATGTGTAATATCACAGCGATTCTTAAGTAACAAAGGGCAAAATGTCCGTGTTTGTGTCCACAGCATGAGCATACGTATTTTGATAACTTGTAAGCACGTGTGAAACCATCTGTGCATCTGTTTATAGTGTGTGTTTGAGAGTGTTCTTGGGCAACTGTAATCTGAACCGTAGGAGTGAGGACATTGCTATGAAGTTACCTTCAATGGGCTGGGTCAGAGTTAAGACTTAAGGTTAGAATTTGGTTTAGATTAGGGTTAGAGCAATGGGGCCAGGGAATACACTACTTTAACTTGAGTCCTCATAAAGATAGATGTACAAGCATGTTTGTGTGCGCACACACTGCACCGGCCTGCCTCCCACCCTGTCATTAGTGAGGGCTTTAAAGCCTCTGAACTCTAAATCAGCTCAAGATGAAGCGGAGTCTGGGATCTGTCTGCAGGAGCAGCCTCGGTGCAGACTCACAAATATTTATGCACACACGCACACACATTCCTATCTTACCTGTGACTCGGTGCACCCTGATAACAAGGTAAATGTCAAAATGGAGAAGTAGGCACACAGACAGAAAAATAACCTTGATTTGCTCTAGGTTTTGGGAAGATGACATTAATTTTGTGCTAATGATGTTCACACTCTTTTATTTGAATGATATTTGTGCTGGTACTATAATAATGAATTGTACTGTAGGTGCTGTAGCCCTTAGTCCTAGGTCCACAATGCAGGGCTGCAATCCCCAGTGTTTTGATACTAAGGCCTGGCGGGGGTCTGGGGGCCAGGGGCTTAGGCTCTGTTTGTGTGGACTCCACAGCGGCGTGATAGGGAACAGATGTGGAAAGCCAGGCGGCTGGGCAGCCAGCCAGAGCAGCTGGGAGAAATTAAAAACAACAGCATTCCTGGAGACTGGGGGAATTACAGTGGGAGGGAGGGAGCGAGAGACAGGGAGAGAATTTTAGGGCTATGTGGTCACTGACTAGAGTCTCTGCGGAGTATGAGAGACTGAATAGACGGGGGATTTAAGGGGACTGTTGTGCAGTGGTTAGCTAAAGCTAATAAGTTGCAGCCGCATTTCCAGTGGAAGAACAAATGTCTAGGTACAGACACAGTCAACACACAGGCATATGCACACGTAAAATGAGACCACACTGCACTACTAGCATCTGAGTGACCTTCTAATGTCTTATCATTACATGGTCGTCTTTATATCTCTATCTGCGCTCGTCTTAAGGAACTAAAATGAAAACATGTGTCTCCGAATCTATAATGAGACCCCCAAATGACTTAGACAAACCACTGCACTGTGCATATGCACTCGTACAGTATGTTATCTGTGGTTTTGTGTGCCTTGCAGTGAATTGTTTTTCATCTCATTTCATCATGGCACAAGGGGAGAACAGACGACAGAGAACATTTTTAGAACTCAGACTGAGGGCTGTTTCTTTGGTGAGCAATCTTTTAGCCCCGATTACGTCAAACATAGAGACATACAGCTGTTCAGAGAGTCTGAGAAACAGAGGCTAACAGCCTCAGAGAGGGAGGTAATGGTTGTATCATGCCATCTTACTTTCAGCACAACATTCAGAGATATTTTGGACCAAAAAAAAAGATGTATTTGTCCCTAAAGTGGTCTCCTTAGTAGGCTCAGATGTGTGCAAAGGTGGATTGAAATAGTGTCTTACAGACAGAAGCATGGCCCAAACCTGAATCTTAACCACAGGTCCACTTCACCTGCCATACCCAGCTCTCTTTTTATACTTCTTTTGGTATAAATATTTTGTCCTTCAACACGAAGCACAATTGGAGCACAGATGGCCACAGATGGGGGTGCAGACCTTGCAGACTTCCTGATGTATTAAAAGTAAAATCCAGAGCATGGTGTGTATGTGTGTGCCCTGTCTCTGTAGCTGGTCAGATTAAACAGCTGTCTATAATCCCACGGTGGGAGCAGACAGACTGAATGGTCCCCTTATCCTCGTCCTCTCCTCTCCTCCTCCTCTCCTCTCAAAAACTGTACACACTAGAAAAGATTGTGTGCAGAGAGTGACATAATAAATTTGCTTAAAGACGAGGTTTATTGAAACATATGGCTGCCTCTATAAAGGAATTAGACAACCAATTCAACAGCATGTAATGTGTTTTTACATGTTTAGCGCTGTATAGAGAAGCATCTATTTATACCAACCAGCCTCATTTGCCTCTTTCCACCACCTTGTGTGTTTATGTTTAGAGCGTCTGGCATCGGGCAAACGGCAGAGTGCCCCTCGTGTTCTTGAGGATCAGTGTGTCAATGGCTCTCACACTGCACACGCCAGTGTGGCACTCTTTAAATACAGACACCAGCTGTTGAACGGAGCCCTCAGAAATAGGCTAACACCAAGGACCGAGGCCGACTGAGGCAGGAATTGTGTGTAGGAAAACATTTCACAGGAGTGAAATGAAAAACACATTATGTGGTAGTGATTTTATATATTAGTTGATTACTATACTCCAGCTACAGACCAGGGTAAAGATACAAAAAGCCTAGTGAGTGTTAAACATTATACTTCAGGAGTAATGCTGGTAGAGTTTTTATTAGCTCTTTTTGATTAGTAGAAATGCATTACCAGACATTATCACTAACTGGTTGTGTTTGGCTCAGGATGACATTGATTTATAAAAAATATACATTTATAATGGTGTTTGCCAACACTTTTCTTACATCAACAACATCCTCAAGGCACACAGACAATAATGAAACATAGGCAAACAAGGAAAAAACAGCATGCAATGTAAGAGAGACAAAGGAGAAATTTCCAGACTCTCTTAAAAATTCAAAATTTATGTGTTTTTATGTCAGGGGAAAGTTCATAAACTTAGACATTGAATCATACGCCTAATCATTTGTCCATTCTTGTGAAACTGGCAAAGTGATGTGTAATTTTTTCCTTTGTTTAAAAAAATATTGTCTCGGCATGTTGCTGTAACATGGTGCAGGCTCCTCTGTGTCTCTAGTGCATTTTACCAGCCAAGACAAACAGCAGATATGTGTGAACACACTGTTTAAATGGATTTCATCTGTTACACCATTTTGTGTCATGTTTAATGATGGTAAAATCCTATATTCCAAAACCTGTAACCATCTGCAAAGGTAAAAGCCCCCAGACTCAAGCCTACCTTAAAGAAACTGACTGTTAGTTACTGAGTCAAGGGACACTTTATTGACTTTGCAAAAATGTTGTCTGTGGCAAATAATTATTTGTCTCCTCTTCTAAATTTGACAAATATCTGAATTTCAGCTTCTGCACCCTGTTTCTTTGTTTTTCTTTTGGCACCTTTGAAGGTTGCCATCTTGTCAGAGATATTGTCACAAATAAGTTAGTCTCACTCGCTGTGCTTGCATTAAAATGCAGTTAACATCCATCATGTGCACATGAATGTGACATCAGCTCTGATATTGGCAGCAGGAACTTATTGAACCAGTGGTATTATTTAACCAGATCATAAAAGTGGTCTGATATTGTATTTTGGATGGCAACAGTAGAAAACAAAATACATCAACTGAGCCAAGAAAATTAAGGGAAGAGAGAAAAAGAAAGGTTTCTGTTGGTCCCCAAGTTGGTTTACTTATATGGCTCTGCCAACTACATGAAGAGCTACAAAAGCTACTGTAGTAACTTGTTTGGGTTCTCTACATTACTGAGGAAGGACAAATTTACTTTTTTTTTTTTAATCAAGTGATGAATTATAAGACAGATGGAAATAAGAAAATGAGAGAGGGTGTGGGATGAGTTACAAAGCATTCAATGCCACATAAAGTCTACAGTGTGCAGCTGTGCTAGAGTAGAGAAGATGGGCCTCTGTCTTGGGCTTTGTTCATGAATAGATGGGTTTACTTGAGTAATAGGGTTGTAGTACTCAACCATATGCATAAACTGAGTGTTAATAGTGATTTTATTATTTCTTATGACATGGTGTGCATTCATTGTACTTTGTGCCAGTCACATACATCATTATAAGCTATCTTCTCAAGCTGAAAAAGTCATCACACTCTCAGCTCAAGTTTACATTGCAGAAGGATCTAGTTCCAGCAGCTGCACTGACAGACAGACAGACAGAAAGATAACGCTCTATAGATAGATAGATAGATAAATAGGTACATTGACTTAGTGTTTTTAGTTTTTCACATGACAGTTTTTGTGGAAGATTTTTTTGTACTATGTGAGGCCCTTTGCCACTAGTGTACAACGTAGCGCATCAGTGCACACACACATGTGTGTGGCCATCTCACATGAACCACGTGTTGTGTTTTCTTCTCATGTCCGTTGATGTACCATCCATTGCCTTTACACTACAGAGCTTGGCCTTGCCTTGTTTGGTCCTGGCAGGATGTCTGGCAGAGGACAGTGAAGCCTCTGGTAGCAGGACAGAGCCCCACTGAAAGCCAGTCCACAGTGATGGACAGCAGCAGATCCAGCTGCACTTGTCACTGGCTATCAAGCCGGCTGTCTGAACTGGGGAACGAGAAGGGACAGGCGGGGAGGAGTGTGTGGGTGTTGGAGGTTACAGTGGAGGGGGTCTGATTGGGATGTCACAGCTACATGGATTGTGCATGTGTGAAGGAGAGAGAGCAAGCGGGAAGCGAAAGGGCGCTCTCAGTCAGCAGCAGCTGAGCTAGTGAGCAGGTGTTGTATGTCTCCCAGGCCCATGAATTTCCAACGGGAAAGACAAAAGAAGTTTGGATTCATTTCCACTCGCTGCATTGATTTGTTTTTGTTCTGTTCGGCTTCTGGTTAAAGAAAACATCTAATGGCTCCCAGGTGAAGATGTCAGTGCGCTCTTTTAAACCACCAGTCTCCACTTTGAAGTTTTAGGTATACACTTTTTTTGTTTTTGTAAAGCTGGAGTTCCTTCTTGGCAAACTGTGTCTGTCTTCTCCTTTCATATTGTAGGTAGCAGAGTTCAGAAGGTTGGAACAATGCCAGATTCACCTGCGGATGTGAAAACCCAGCCCAGGTCCACCCCACCCACCATGCCTCCTCCACCCCCGGCTGTCAGCCAATCAACCAATCGCAACGCTTCATTCACCCCTACCACCAGTAAATCAAGTAAGGAGCCTTTCTATTTATTCCATCCTATTTCTAAGTAGGAAAAACAACGCCTCCACTTTATACTTTAACAACTTTAGTCAGTGCTTTATTTACAATGTGCATCATCTAGAGTCCAAACTTTTTGGAATAAATTGTTCATAACTCGCTGATTGCTTACACACTGTAAGACGGGTGTAAGAAAAACAGTGACTGGTGTGCTGCTTTGGTGACTCTTGAATGGAATCGCTCTAAACTTTTATCTCATAGTAAACAGGATGTGGATAAAGCTGTGTGAGCTGGTGTCCAAGGGTAAATGCTTCTTTACGGCATAGATTAGGTAGTTGGTATTGGGGTAAAAGCTACTTTACACCAAACTGGACCAGTTTGTGGTATAGCTTTTACTATAACTGTCATATTTTGATCACAATGTCTATGATTTGTTGTGACTTTGGCCCTATTGTGTCTTTGCGAGGACTTAAAAACTCCTTCCTTCCCCTAAATTTGCTCTGAAAATGAAAGCAGGGGTATTCCGGTAAGGAAAAGTCATTACGTTAAGACCTACCACATGCCAATCAGACTCTTCACAAATGCATACATTTTTGCAATACCTTAGCAGCCGTCTGTGATGAACTTCGCAGCCATTTGTTCTGCTTTTGTCATCTGTTACTCTATACGCTCGTGTAAAGGAAGAGAAATTCCAAATATGTGTTTCTTCCCTGCTGTGATGAACAAGTGTTGAAGTCACTTGTGTGTCAGGTGTGTTTCCCTGCAGGCATCCATGTGTGCTTGTCTCTTTTGGAGTGCATAACACCCTTTCTGGTGGGACAAGTGTCTTGGAGTGCGTATGTAAGTGTATGGCATTGTGTATGCATGTGTGCCTGTGTTGTTTACCAGCTGGTCAGGCGGCAGTCGGTACAGGGTACATTGGCCAGGATGTAGAGTGTGTAGAGTGCTTTCTTCCCTATATAGCAATGACAAACTATGTTGTTTCACCTGTTGTGGTGGGTGGTCAGGAGTGTAGATCTCTCCTTGCACCTCTCCCTCGCTTTCTAAAACCAGAACACAAGTGCAGCCTATTAGAATCACATGGGTTAGTCCATATGTGTTCAGGCCCTCGTTCCGTGGATTAGAGCAACAAGCATGCCTGAGAGGGACCAAAGCAACTACACCAGTGGACATTTGAACTGCCTATAGTCTTCGCTTTATCAAAATATGATGGAAAAGTATCATAGTCGACAGTAGCTCACTACAGAACCCTAAAAATACACACTGAAAATATTACGCAGCTGGTTGGATGCTGTGCTCACTGTAAGTGCTGTCATATGCTGTTATCATGAAGTTTAAGCTATATACAGCTTTAGAAAAAAATGTCACGTTGTGTCATCATTAGGTATTCCAGCAAACACGCAGCATTCATACATAGACACAGATATGTTTATTTAGATTTGGTGAGACATGGGACTGACTGGAGAAGAGCATTTCAGGGGACAGGTCCTACGTGTTTTTGTTTTTCTCTGTTTGTTTGTGCCTGCATTAAGAAGAATACGCGAGTGAGTATAAATGCGTATGAATGCTGTGCCTATTCTGGACCTCAAAGCTGCAAATGTACTTTCAGCTGGTGGACATGTGCGGGCCCAGATTTAGCTACACACCTGCTACTGGAATAAAAGTAACACAGGCCATAGGACTATTTTTGGCATCTCTTTAACAAGTTCCTCATATAGTTGTGTATGAGTGAGTGAGTGAGTGAGAAGCAGGGCGGAATAGACTGATACAGAGGCAGATGGATGGGTTGGGGTGGGAGTCAAATGGTACCACTTGTGAGACAGCTGAAGTTACTGCAAACACACACACACACATGACAGCTAGCAGAAAATTGCATCACTGCAGTTGTCATTTACTGGAGGCGTGGTATCGACTTTAAATCTGTTGTGCGCTTTATTTAATTCATCTCAACCAAACACTGTTCTGTCAGCAGGATTTAAAAGCTTCTGCCCTTGTCATACCCCTAGATCTGTCAGATGCCCCTCAGGCCCCTCCAAAACTACTGACCCAGTTCACGCCGCCTCCTCCTCCTGTCTGTTTATCTGCAGTGCTGAATGGGAGCAGCCACTCTCCTACATCGCTAAACGGCGCTCCATCCACTCCTAACGGCTTCAGCAACGGCCCGGCCATGTCCTCGACAGCCTCGTTGTCCAACCAGCAGCTCCCGCCAGCCTGTGGCGCCCGGCAGCTCTGCAAGCTGAAGCGCTTCCTGACCACGCTGCAGCAGTTTGGCAATGACATATCGCCTGAGATTGGAGAGAGAGTGCGCAGCCTCGTGCTGGGACTGGTGGTAAGTTGTGATTACGCTCATGTAGAATTTGTCTGATGAATCTTTTCAATAACAACGTTTTGTATAAATATCTGAAGGTAGATTAAGTTCTTATGTGGAACTTATTATGTTATTTGCTCATTGAGAAACAAGAATGTGTGCACCCCAAAAGGTTGATTCTGTTCATCTGGACGTAGCGTTTTCAATGGGAGAAACATTTTGTCACTCATCCAAGTTTCTCCCATTGAAAATGCTATGTCCAGATGAACAGAATCAACCTTTTGGGATTTACTTACCTGGATGATTGAGCATGCATCAAGACAAGAATGTGTGCACATAATACAAACAGATATAGGCATGTGGAGAATATGGTAAGGAAATGGCATGTGTTGAAATGATTGTGCAAGCTATCTATAAAGCGTTAAAAGCACTTTTTTCTCATGTTCTGCCTTTTTTCCAAACTTCTTGTTGTCTTGGATAGAATTCCACTCTCACCATTGAAGAATTTCACTCTAAACTTCACGAGGCCACCAACTTCCCTCTGAGGCCATTCGTCATTCCTTTCTTAAAGGTAAATGTCTGCAGATTTCAACAAATCAAGCCCGATGTCCTCTAGTTAAATGCACAAAGTTTACTTCTTACTGTGGTCAGCACAGGACAGCCTTTCAGTGTTTCAGTGATTCAAAGAGTAGTAAAAAGGGGAATCTATATGTCTATAGTGTGTACATGCGGTAACCATCATACTGTATATAAACAGTGGTAAGACGTGCATGGTAATGTCTGGCAAAAGGGGTGTGTGTGAGTTTGTGTGTGTGAGTGTCAGACCTCCTGGCGTGCGATGATCCTCCACATCTGGGACATCGCAGCAATAGCTGTGTTATATCAACCAGACAGGTCTGAGAGAGCTATTTGACAGCACTGTTACACACACATTCACACGTACACACATAGATAAAAGACACACAACAGCACACCCCAGAGAAGGAGAGGGAGACGCATGGTAGAGGAATGTGTCAAGGGACCTGTCTTATCTCATCCTGTCTCTTCATCTATCACTTTCTTTTTCCTCACCCTAATCTGGCATTATTTCACTCTCACCCCATCTATCTGTGATTCCACTGTGAGTTTCTAGCTCTTCTCCTGTCCACTCAACAATCTATGTTCGTACAGGTTCAGTAAATCTACAGCATGCGCTTCCTATAACAACTTACATACTGTCTTCTCTCTTTTTACCACTGAAGGCAAACCTGCCCTTGCTGCAGAGAGAACTGCTTCACTGTGCCAGGTTGGCCAAGCAGACCCCAGCTCAATATCTGGCCCAACACGAGCAGCTACTCCTGGACGCAAACGCCAGCTCACCACTCGACTCCTCCGAGATAATGCTGGAGATGAATGAGCATGGCAAGAGAAGGACCCCTGACAGGTAACATCTCTCTGTTTAAAAACAAGAAAGCACAGACTTCAGAAGTGAACATGCATTGGCAGAGTCTTACACAGACTGTTGTAAATGAATTATTTTAGGGTATTTCAGAATGCCAAGCGACAAGGGGAGGCTATAAATCCTCTGTGCGGGAGGCGGAAGTCTGGACAGCCCTGATGCCAGACTGCCTCTGCCAGCTGTCTGGGAGGGAGGAGAGAGATAAATGCAGCATAGGAAAAGAAAAAAGAGAGACTGAGAGGCGAAAGAAAACGAGATCCAAAGGAGCGCGCAGGGAGCGAAATACAGTACATGTCCTGAACATTATCCAAAGACAGACAGGAGGTCTAACAGAGCTATTGTCCCACATTTCTCCCTGGCACTCTGATTTTTTCACTCAGCTAAGGGGATAACACACGAGAGAATTAACTGACGTTTCCCTTTTTCATTTCTTCCTTCTTCTCTTACTGGCACTGCCCTTCTTTTCTGATGACTTCTTCACCCCACTCTCTCGCTCCCCCTTCTTACATCGACTGACCTGCGGGCTTCCAGCCGCTGTCCATATGTCAGAAACGTGTCCAGATGGAGATGTGCTGGCCACAATGCTGAGCACATCCTAGGCAGGGTGTGGGGAGACGGGTGGTGGCTATGGTTTTGAATGTGACTAGAGGTTGGAGCTGGACATGCAATCCCACTGTAATCCCCACACATCCTCTTCACAACCTCTGGCTTATACGCAGCAGGCAGGACTCAGAGGATGGGAGGTGGGGGTGTACAGCTGGGCCAAGGCCTACATCATGCCAGCTGTAGCTCTGATTTGTTAGATAGTACAACCCAGGATGTGTACGATTATAGCTGACATGCACAATAATATAGACACGGATAACTGAGAACAAGTACGCACACCCATAAACACACACCATCATCATCAGTGTTGCATTTATTCGCCTTTGATCCCCAGGATAATAAAGAGTGATTTCCATCTGAATGCCTGGCTATTGCCATCCAGCTAAACAGATTAATATCAACACTCCCATTTAAACTGTCCAGATGGCTTGAAAACACAGCCTCTCGC
>VVHJ01033539.1:22358-36000 GCA_015107715.1 Tylochromis polylepis | reverse complement strand
CACACACACACACACACACACACACACACACACACACACACACTTAAAGTACACAGACACAAATGAGTGTCACTAAACATCTGCCAAACACACAGCATTCAGCCCATATTGCCCCTTAAGCCCAAGAGCAGGGTGGGAGAAATACTTGCAATCTAAGAGTAGGCTGAGGGATATTCAGATTAAGAGCTTGAGATGCAGGGTGTATGCTTGGACTTGGTTTTGTTTGGTACATATGGCATACAGCTGTGCAAAAGCTTTGGAGAGGCGCTGACTTACTGCAGTTGAACAACAAGCGCCTCTCAGCAGGGATACACAAGATGTGTGTGTGAGGATGTATGTGCGCTGGCATACACCATATGGGAGTTGTTCAACTTTAAAAAAAGACAGATTTGTCTTTCTTCCTGAAGGCCCCCTCAAACAGGTTTAATTTGCAATAGTGGCATCTTCATTTAATAATCATCCATCAGGCTCTGCTGTTACCATTTGATATTTAACAGTACACCAAATACAACGATACATTAGAAAACAGACAACAGATAGGTATCATAAAAGGAATCACATCTACACATTTAGAGCTGGTCTTTTCTCCTTAAAGGAGATTCTGGCTTTAACTTTATTGTGGCCTCCTGAACTCTGACATAATACATTGGCATTGGATATCGATGCTTGCAAAGCCATCCCACAGTTTCCATATTAGTCACTGTGGTCTGGCAAGGCCAAGGATGGAATAACAAGAGAAACATGAAGCAGTCTGTATAAAGGTTGATTCTCTTCTTGCAGACATGCCAAAGTGAGATGATATATATATATATATGAGATGAGATGAGGAGATAATGAGCTTTGTGTATTTTTTAAGTATTATGACACTTGAGATGATATTGGAATAAAGTTTTAAAAGTTTGCTCTCTCAACCTCTCAACTTAGCTTTTACATAGGATACATTTGCAATTACTTTAGCGCTGATGATATCCAAAAAAAGAAAAAGGCAAAATTATTTATGGCTATGCTGCTAAATCACCCTTTCTAGGCCATCTGGGCTCAGAAACACTGAATTAATCCACCACCCTGTCCTCTTCCACAGGACCAAAGACAGCTCTGAGAGAGATGGGTTGCACCCAGAGCACCTGGCTAAGAGGCCCTGCACCATCAGCCCCAGCCAACGCTTCAGCCCCAGCACAGGTCTTCCTGCTCACCCTCCCCCCAATGGACTCCCCACACACCCTCCCAATGGCATCCCCCACCCGCCAAACCCCCAAGTGGGACCCCAGCACTATCGTTTAGAAGACATGGCCCTGGCACACCAATACAGAGATGCTTACAGGCATAACGAACACCGTGAAGCCCGAGACAGGCACCGGCAGACAGGTAGAACAGCTGCAAAGCATTCATTTGGTTAGATAAGTCAGTAATACCACAGTGACACTACACACAGTTTCACGGTCAAGACCGAGTGAGCTTCACTGTATACAAATGGGGTGTATGTAGAGAACAAAGGCCACCTGTCAGTCCAGGGTGATAATCCTTGTGGCACTGTGTCTATATAAAGACCACAGCCATACATGCCCATGTGGTCAGCTGCAGCAACCATATATCCCTTCCTTCTGGTTCTTATACAAATAATCTCACTGATTAGATATGAGTGTGTGTTTTTATTATAAACAATGTATAGACAATGTATAGTGGATTTAACGCTAGAGGATGTTTCAGTCACTTTAAGCTCTTCTAATTTGATTTGTGCTAAATCTGTATCATTCAGTGCAAATTTTCATTTTTGTTACATGCCTTTATATGCTTTATTATGTGACTTACATTAAAATGCATACACCAGGAGTTGTACAGAAAATATAATAAATTAAAAACAAGAAAATTAAAGCGGTGCACTCAGCTAATAGAACAAAACTAACAACCACTGCCATACTGTACATAGTTAGTAAGGCCCAAGAAATAAGACGGGGAGTTTATTTCATTATGTCGACACAGTTATTAAAAAAAAATCAGTTGATGATGTGTGAAGTCTACATGACAATAATGTGGCACAAACTTCTGTGTGTTTGTGGGGGTTTTTTTATAGCAGTCCACGGAGCTCGCCAAGAGGAGGTGATCGACCACCGTCTTACAGATCGAGAGTGGGCAGAGGAATGGAAGCACCTCGATAATGTACGAATCTGCATGGCAGCTGTGTTTAATGACAACCACCTCTTTACTTCATTCAAATGAAAACAATGGGGGGGAAAGAGCTAAGAGGTCAGCGGGTGATTAAAGTTAGTTTTAGTGCTAAAGACGGCATGCAGATGACAGGGACAGGAGCTGTTGACAGACAGCTGACCTTACGAGGTCTGCGTCAGTGCAGTGAATTAACAACAGATACACACCTATCTGGATACCTAGCACTCAACTCTATGAAAAACCATGTAGGCTAGAAACACGTACACACACACACAATGCAAGAGTGAGAAACACACAGAGAGAGAGAAACAGGGCCCCAGATGGAGCTCAGGACCCAGCAGAGAGCAGCTCCAGCTGGGGTGAGCAGCTGAGACAAGAGCTGCAGTCATGGAGAGAACCGGCCAGGCCTGGACCCCAGCCAAATTAGAAGCACTTCACTGAAATAAATATAGCTAACTCAGAGGGGAGGGAGGTGGTGGAGAGGCAGGGGAAAGAAGTCAGAGACAGAGAGAGGGAAAGACGAATGGGAATAATGATATAGATTGAATGTCAACCACACTAAACCCATTTAGCAGACCTTTCTATGTCTGGAAAGACAGGGCGCTTTGGAAAACAGTTACACTGGTTACAATAAAGGGGGAGGTGGAGGGGGAAGGAAATCTGTTGAGCTGGCAAAGAGCAGAGCAGAAGGGTAGAAGGAATTGGTTCAACACTGTCATCAGCAGCCCAGCTGTTAAATTATCATCGTTGCATCATCGTAATGCTGTCAGACATTCACCAACAAGCACAGAATTAATGAACAAATAGGCCGAGACAGTAACACACACTGCTCGTAAGCACACGTCTGGTTTTGGGACAAGAAAAGTGGCTCAAAAGTGGCTCTTAAGTTTTTGAGAGGTTTTGTTCTCATGAGCTATTAGGAAAAACAATCTATTTAAAAATCTGTTCCATTTCAAAATCTCCCATTTGAAAGTTTAACTTCCCTCCCATTAGTTTACTTTTTTTCTGGGTACGGAGGGGACCAGTAATCTTCTCCTCTTGTTCATTAATCACTTTAAGTAAATATCATTTGCCTTTTCAGCTCCTCAACTGCATCATGGACATGGTAGAGAAGACAAGGCGCTCTTTGACAGTGCTGCGCCGCTGCCAGGAAGCTGACCGGGAGGAGATGAATCACTGGATCCGGCGCTACAGTGACGTGGAGGAGATGAAAAAAGGTGGGAGCAACGGACAGCACTGCCTTCCTCCTCCTCCTCTTCCTCCTCCTCACCACAACTCCTCCTCCAACACAGCTAGCAGCAGCGAGTCACTGCCCGTAGGAACTTCCTCGGCTGCTGAAAGGCAGACAGGCAGACAGACAGGTAGACAAACACACGCAGGGTATGTTTGGCAAAGCAAAACACTCACAGCAAGGTAGGGCTTACTTAAAATGCTGGAAATGCTGTAATATATCAATTTAGACACAGAGAGTCAGTCAGATGATGATATTTACAGCAGATTTACAAATTTTAGCTCACACTGTGAGGCACACAAAAAATCTCCTTGCAACATCCTGGATCTTTAACCAGCTGATTGCACCCTTATGTCGACAGCATGCTCATTCGTAATTAAGATTTGTATTCACTTTTAGCTCCCATACTTCCTTCCCACAAATAGTTGGAGAAAGTCTATGTTTACTGCACTGATGTTGCCACATACATACCTTTTTATCGATTCCAAAAATAGAACTGGAAAATGTAGGGCAGTCATGGATGGATGTGTGTTCGAGCAGATCAACAGTTTTTCGCTGTGTGCGTGCAATCAACACTGAGTGTGAGCCTGCATGTGTGTTTCAGAGATCCATCGAGACTTCTTACACAGGCCTCCCTCAGGATACCTCCCAGAAGAAATCTGGAGGAAAGCTGGTAAGAGTCAGGCGTCTTCTTTCTTCTTCTTTCTATTGTCTCCGTGATTGACCTCACACAGACTAACAAAACACACACACAAACACTGTCGTCATTCTTCATGGCCCTCACCCCGGCTGCAGACAGACAGAGCAGAGGCCTTACAGCTGTAGGTCCATCAGGCCAGAGGATTGGACGTCCTCTGTGTCATTAGGATAAATGCCCTCCATCTGTCACCACCATGAAAGGCCACTGCAGTTAAAGCTGCAGTGAAAATGCAGTCAGTGGGCCTACGGTAGGCCACGGCAGAGCAGCACAGCACAAGGTGGAGTTTTAACTGGTCTCCATCGTCCGGAGCACTTGAATTTTTATCCCACTTTTTCCACTCACATTTCATACACAGACCTTTGACTGAAGGGAATAAGAAACAAACTGCTGAGGTATAGAGAAAAAAAAAATGAAAAAGAATTTTTTTTTAAAAAAGCTTTACTTTTGGCTAATTTTGCCAAAGGGAAGCAGGTCGGAGCATTGCACTGCATGGGACCTGCATGTTAGATAGAGCCCGTCCCGGGAGTGGTCTGGTTCAGCCCTCGTTCCACCTCAGTCCCAGCACCATTATGCTGCACTCATACTCCAATACCCTGCGGAGGAATAGATGCTGCTGCTGTCTGCAAAATACTGTGCTGCATTTTCACCGGCAGCAAAAGGCTCTTTTAATTGCAGTTGTTTTTCATACAGGTACTACAAGCATCCCGCTCTCCCCAGCACTAAAGCACCTCCAAAACAAGCAGGGTGAGTAACATATCTCACTCCCAGCATCTCACCTCCAATGTTTGTGTGCATGTATGTGCATATGTGTCAGCTCTATCTCAGCAGCCAGGTAATCTGCGCTGATGTAGCTGCGGCACCTCCAGCTTTTTTTAATTAAAACCAGACACGTGCTCTCTGGTCTGGTTCACATTGAGAGACTGCATTGCTTTTGAAAAATAAGATCTGAAGTGTGAAAAGCAGACAGAAATAACACATCTCAGGGACTTGCCAAATCCCTGCAGAATTAAAACGTTAATATTGCTGCCCCCGTGTTTTCCATTAAGTGCTAATTGCCCCAGCATCTGCTATGCAGGCTCCTTGATAAGAATTAATTAAATTTGCAAACTAATCTTAGTGGTGCATGCATTAGGCCAGATAATTGAGAAGCTTGGAATAATACAGATAGTGTTTGCAAGGTAGAGAAAGAAGAGGAGGAGAAGGAGGGGTGTGAGGGGGAAAAAAGGAGTGGGAATAAAATGAAGGTAGTGAAGGAATGACGGGATGTGGGACAGCATAGACATGTGTGCCGTAAGTGTAACTATATGTGTACAGCATTGACAGAATACAAACTTTTTTTAGCACAAGAGTGCTGAATTCACACAAGCTCACGTAGAGCTCCATGCACATGCTGCCATGTGCATGTACACAGCAGCAAAGTGTGGATAAGGCTCCCCCTCACTGCCTCTCTTTTTTCACAGTAGTTTGAAACAACTGAAGTGGAGCGGCGAGGAAAAGTGACAGTTATTTATGAGTTCCCCTTCAAACAAACACTGACTGGAGGAAATGGGGAGCAGCGGAGAGAACTGCGTTGTCTAACCTACCTAGCAATCCACTTTAGGGTGTCATTTGTGTCTTTTGCTATAATTTGCTCATGTGGGTTATCCGGAGAAATATTATTAAATGTATGAAAATGTTGCTGTCTTTGCTGGTAGAAAATATGTTAGAGGAATTCACATCTTGTCATCACAACATACCACATTAGCATTTGAATGCTAAACAGTGTGTTTTTGGCAAACTATTTCCGAGGCGAATGAAGTCCTACGGGAAAACATGTTGTGCGCTGCGAGGCCAGTAATGAAAGACCACAAAACGTAATCGCTTCTGCTTCTTACTGAGAAGGAACTACAGGAAGTTTCTATTTTAGACTGCCATCTGGAAAGGAGTCTACCCACCTGCCTGTTATAAAAACAAAGCCTCCTTACTCATATGGTGGACTCCTGCTGGAAAAACAAAAGACCACGTGATGAAGCCGACATTGCAGGAAGTCATCCGGTGGAGATATGTGTGCCGGCTGCTGGGGAAAATTATTCGCCCTTTACTGTAAACTCTTGTCAGTTTCTGGTAAACCTGTTCTCATGATAGGATGACAATTCATTCAGGGTGCTTGATGAACAACTGAGTTGGTGACATCTGCTGTTGTCAGCGCTGAAAATGATTGTGACCAGACGTGTTTGAATAAATTATTGAAGTCTGGTTTCTTTTCTTTTTTTCACACTTTTCCTGGCATAAAGTTTTAAATCTTGGATGATGTACATCTGTTTGCCGAGTTACAACAAGACGGCAGCTTAAAGAGCCTTAATAAAGGATGACAGACAGAGCAGGCTGGATGGGACGATGGCCATAAGCACTAACACCTCTCTCTCTCTCTCTTTCTCTTTCGGTTTCTCTCTCAGAGGAGGCAGTGAATGAGGTGAAGCGACAGGCGATGTCGGAGCTGCAGAAAGCAGTGTCAGATGCTGAGAGGAAGGCTCATGAGATGATTTCTGCCGAGCGCTCTAAAATGGAGAGGGCACTGGCCGAAGCGAAGAGGCAAGCCTCTGAGGATGCGCTAACAGTCATCAACCAGCAGGAAGACTCCAGTGAAGTGAGTATCACAGACCCCCTACTGACATATTGCCTTATCCTCCTCTCACTGGATCTTTAAATTTCTTAGTCACTCATCAGGCTCTTTGTCTCAAGGCTTTCTTGATCCATTACCCTTTGCTCCACTCCCCTTACCTTGCATTGTGTAATCCATGCAGCTGGCTTTTCTTGGTTTGGTGCAGCAGCATGTTGTCATCATTACTGCAGAAGCAGTCCAGTTGTCTGTGTAAATAAAAGCAGACAGACCCAGATGGTTGGAGCAGAGTGCCAGGCTGAGGCCATTACTGAGCAGTTGACCACCACCTGCTGGTAACACAAACCAGTGGCCTTGGACCAAGAATTAAATCCATAACATCGAATCCCCATGCAAAGAGTAGCAGACAAATTGTGGATGACACTCACAAACTGGCTTATAAATGCCACTTAGTTTAGGTTTCAACATGTACAATGTGAGAAATTGTTTTAAAATACAGTACATTTTGAACTGTAATGCATTATTTTTGGTGAATAAAGTTACAAAAATGTAAAAGCTGATGCCTTTGAGGAACACAATCCTAACAGCAAGCTACTGTGCAGTCTTGTGGTATAATATAGCTGTTGTTTTATTTTCATAACACCCAAACAGCACACTGTGTAACGATACTGTAATATTTTTGGAAAAAATAACCTGTATGTTAAAGTAATACAGAGGAGAAAAAACATATTTCCTGCGGGCAAATGAAGAATCTTGTTGCAGTGTTATGGAAGTGTAAACTCTGCTATCCTTGGGTACAAAATAGACTTATTTTTATCGACCCACTCTCTCCCTACTGTCTCAACAGAGCTGCTGGAATTGTGGGAGGAAAGCCAGCGAGACGTGCAGCGGCTGCAACACAGCTCGCTACTGTGGCTCCTTCTGCCAACACAAAGACTGGGAGAAGCACCACCACGTCTGTGGTCAAGGCCTTCAGGGGCTGCCAGGGGGCAGCAGTGTCCCTCTAGGAACCCCCTCCTCCAGCTCCTCCGCCTCCTCCAGTGCACCCCCCACTCACTCTGAGGGCACTCCTCCAGGACCCCTGTCGCTCGCAGCCCAGAGCAGTATTGCGGGAGGGGCCGGCAGCGGCAGCGGAAGTGTTTCTGCCAGCCCCAAAGAGAGCAGTTCCAGCAGTGCCTCTCGCTCCACAACTCCAGCCACCCCCGCACTACTGGATGCCACCTCTCGCTGACGTCTGACCTTCGTCCCATCCCTGCATACCGAAGTGACAGTGCTCACACTCCACACAAAACCAAACTGAGGAATCTTCATCGCAAACTGCTCCCGTCCCCTCCTTCAGCTCTTATTTCCCTCATATCCTGATCTTTAACATCTTCTCTTTAACCTGATGATGGACTTATTTCCTCACCTTCCTCCAGAATACTTTCTCTTTCACAGCCACAGATACAAAGATTGTGGTCTGGGGTTCAATGTAGTGTAAAGCATGACGAGTGCAGTGTCTCCTTTCTCTGTTGAAGAAACATATCAGATGTGTTTGCTGAGAACATGAGCTTTGACTTGACGATTTGCCCTCAGTAACGTAAGCATGGTAAATAATGTCCACTATAAGGGCTGCGAGGAGGCAGCATCGACGGGGAATGACTAGGCCGATTAGCACCTGGATAGGATTTCCCTTTAATTTAGCACCAATGAGATGAGCCCTGAGATGTGCACTAACAGTCCAAACAGTTCCCAGATGTGGGACTTTTTCTAGTATCCTATTGGAGAAAGGCAAGGAGCATAATACCTTTTTTGTTATTTTTGACGGAAGGGGTAAAAGTTGGGATGCGATTTAATTCCTCAGAAACACAGCTTAGTATTTATTAAATGTTTCTTTCTGGCTTTAAGGGAAAACAAAGAGAAGTCCAAATATTCTAAATAAAGAATAAAAGCGATGACGCTGATGCTGATTATGATAACAGTAATGATATGAAAAAAATAACTTAATTTTGAACTGCTAACTACCTTGCTAGCGAGCCAAGAAAATCTACACCGGACTCACCTCTCTGCAACATTATGAACCCAAATGATTTCAAAGATGAAAAATAACATGATCCAAACCTTTGTATTACACTGCCAAAGTGAGTAAGTAAGCGATAAAGAGAAGCACTCATCTTGTAACCAAACACAAGCAACATCACCTCCTCAGCAGATAAGCCAGCCCTGAGACGACCGGGCTGCAGAGGAGCTGCAAAACGGGACCCAGAGACAGCAAACTGTGACCTGCTTTGATGTGCAGCTGCCTCCTGCAGTCTGGATAAAAGTACAGCAATTCCTCAGAGACGGCCCAGACTAGTGAATATGGACAATGCTCTGAACTTACCTACAAGAAAGACTTAATGAAATGGATGGAAACCCTGCAACATTGTGTTTTTGTTTAAATGGTAGAGAGGACAAAGAGGAAAGAAAAAAGCTACACAGCCTCAAAGGAGATGATGGTGTATACATGGCAAAGGAGCGGCCAAAAAAGAAAGAAAAAAAAAACCTCAACACAAGCTTGAAAACATTGTCCAAGATGGCATTACAAACTATGGAGACACGTGGAAGGATTGTTTGTAAGTTTTTGTTGTTTTTTGTTTTGTTTTTAATTTACGCTCCACAACAAGGAGATCTTTGAAGGAATTACCTTTACATTCGCTCCCTCCTTTTCCAAAGCATGATAAACATAAGACAGAGTCTATGTAGACTTTGTTCTCCTCTCTCTTTCTACCTCCCCTCACCCCTCTCCTCCCTTCTACACTCTTCCCCGACTACTTGACTCACATGTGCCCTACCCCAACGCTGGCTTTGGAGAGAGAGCCACAAAGCAAGTCCCACGGGTAGGGCTGAACCCGCTTGTAGATATTGTTCCTCTTTTCATTTTTCAATAATGTCTCTTGTTGCTGATGTCCACACGTGCTGCCCTTGTGTATATCCAGAAAGACGGACTTTTGTTTTATTTTGCTACCTTTCACTTTCCTCCTTTGAGTTCGGGTTGAGCAGTGAAGACAGAGCAAGGATGCTTATGTTTATGAGAGGAAGCCCTGCATTGTACTTATTGTTTGATTTGTTGAATCTATATCAGTGAGATGGAAACCCCTCTTGTAGAATATTTTGTATTGCTCGCATTGTAAGACAGTGAGAGGACGGAGGTGCAATATGATGAGAATTCAGCTACTGAATGGAACCTCAGCAACTGCCCATAGGGTGTCTTATAATATAGATACATATAAATATATTTAAAGTAACATCAGTAACTTAATGTGAATGTACATAGTATTTAAAGAGGTCCAAAAAATGTGTTTGCCAAATAACAGAAACCTTTAAAGTTTAATGTCCAGATTTTTTTTCACAGTACATTTGTTTCTAAAATTGATCGACTGTTTTTTTTTTCTCTCATACAAGTTAAACACTTTTTCAATTTTCACTCAAATCAAAGTGTCATGTGACCCTGAGTGGAGGAAACTGTTGGCAACAGTGGTAAAATAGCTCTGCATCCTGCAGTAGGTGACTCAACAGTGTGTATTAATAGAAAGGCTCAGTGGTAACTCAATAAAGAGTTTTTTTCCCTCATTCACACCAATTTTTGGAAATGTCAAACTTGACACATCATATCAAGCACTCCGTTTCTTACCAGCCGTTAGCTCCAGCGCCCCTGTAGTGATCCTCTCTCTCTTGGTCCTCATCAATCTGCGTGCATGTGGTTAAGAGTGTTTGTTTCTCCCGTGGTGCAGGATTAAGTGATACGCCAGTGTTAAGCTACAGTACATGACAAATCTAATTTGATACCCAATCTTTAAAATGTTGCTCTTAACTCCTCACTGCTTATTGTTCATTTGTAAAGATACAGTTTGAGTATAAGCTGCTGACTTGGGGGGTGGGGGCACAGGTCTTTAGTTTCAGGCCAAGAGAGTAGCACGACTTCTTTCGCTCTATTTTTTTCTTTTCCAAGCTTTCCCACATGCCCCAGCAATAAGGTTAACACGAAAATACTAAACAGTCACAAAGCCTTGACAAAATGTGTGTGTGTATTTTATATTGATTATTGTGTCGCTTACATGTTTGGGCTCCTTTGCTTGGACCAAAAGGGGGAAAAAAAGGTAACTTTGTTTTTGCAGTTGGGGCATGGGAAAACAAAAACTCTTTGTTACTTTTTAGTTTTTGTTGGATTGATTTTTTTTGACTATCTGAGACCATATTTAAAATGACATAAGCTGCAAGGTACCCCTTCATCTGTGTGTAGCATTTATGTATGTGTGTTAGAATTTCCATGTTAAGGCGCTGACCTCAGCCTGTTTTCTTTTTCTGTGACTTGTTCCTTTTACCCTGATGTCGAATTCCTCCACTACTACAACAAACCACTGCTCACAACCCTCCCTTCACACTAGCTACCTCCTGTGACCATACAGCTAACCACCAGGAGAGGTTGACCTGGACTTTGAAAAGCCGGGTTGAGAGCAGACATGGACACACACACATGCATGCTCAAAAGTTGTCATAAAAGGAAACAGCGTTGAAGGGAACTGTCTTTACTCATAATGTTTAAATCTATTTATTACTATCAGACCCTAGTGTTTTTCTTTTTCTTTTTTAAAACACATCTCACTCACAAAACTGATACTGCTAGAATTTGGTAACAGGCACACATGCAGTCAGACCTCCGTATTACCAAACCGATCAGAGAATTGACCATGACATGCCATTTGTTGTCCAAAACCAATAAAAGCACAGACCAAAGTACTCCTGTATTGCCATAGCAGGTTCCGAAATGGTGTGAATCAGCAGACCGGAAGTAATAAAGGTTAGAGCTCAGCTACACCAGTTAACCAAAGTGTCTGAAATACACACACTCAGAGCCCAGGAGTGAAGACCGCCCTCAATGAACCGGCTGAGTTTCAGAAGTGTAGAATTATTATTCAAGCAATCAAAGCGCTTGTTGTCTACATACTGAAAAGTGCTTCTGTAAAAATAATAGAAGCCTCTCCTTTCAAACAGCCTACTGATTGCGTGTTCTTACAGTCACAAAGCCTTGCAGAGACAAAAATGAATGCATGGTGTGTGTGTGTGTGTGTGTGTGTGTGTGCATGTGTGTGCTTGTGTGCATATGGCTGTGTGTGTGTGTTTTTGTAAGTCTTTTTTCTTTATGTCTCTGTACAAACTACTTGAAACCTTCAGAGCTTTAATGAAACATCCCAGGCAGTGTACAGTGGCACATTGATTCACAGTATGTAGCAGCAGCTTTTTCCAGTACAGTAACACGTTTTTCTATAACATCCACATCCACACAACATTGTGGCGGCAGTTCCGTTCATCTTTTGAGCGCGCTGTGTGTGTGTGCCTCCATGTCTGTGAGTAAGCCCTCAGATAAACGAAACAAAGCCAAACCCAACAGACCATTATAAATGACCAAAACACAACCAAAAGCTACAACCATCTCAGTTAAATTTCACTTTGGTCCTAATTTTTGTGTTATGTCCCAGCAGTAGAGAACGTCAGCTGTGATTGATTGCGTGAGATATGAGACTGCAGTTCAAATCTGCACAGGAAAAAGCTAAATTGTCCTTCACTCCTCCTGGTTTCAGTGGACAGTAGGATACAGAAGATCAGCTGGGGTAATGAAACAAATGCAATTAGTGCATTAGTGCTGTGGTGTCATTTACTTTTCTCTGTGAAGATATTATATATGGCAAACGCATAAGGGCTCTGCTGTTGTGAATACCATCCAAGGGTCTCCAAACACTTTGCATCGGCCATGTGTCTTATTTGTTTAACTATGTACATGATATGGGCAAAACACATGTTTAGAGAAGACAGATATTAGCAGGTTGGCGTTTGTTCCTCCCAACTCCAACCAGAGAAGCTTCAAAGCTCATCAGATGTGACGCTGACTTGTCCTTCCTGTGAAACAGGCTCCAATAAATAGCTACAGTAGAAAGCTAAGGTGGCAAACAGTGGATACAGCACTTGTTTTCCCAAAAGCCATGGCTCAGGATGGTCTTGTTTTTATCTTTACATAAACTGAATAAAGTTTTATGGTTTTTTTATGTGTAGGGAAGCATTCTATACTGTAATGTGCAATACATTATTACAGAAAAACATGTTTCTGTAGGAAAGGATGGCGCTTTGAAGATCTTTTCCCTTTTGTTTAATTTCCCTCTTCAAACAGTCCTGTTGCCATTTTTAGATGAAGTAAACTGTGCCAGAAGAATTCAATTCTGATTTGTATTTATTTCTTGCATGCTTTCCTCCCTGTTGCTAATACCGCTCTTTAACTGTTCGCTCTGTTGGATGTGTGAAGCTGTAAAACATTCTAATTCAGGTTATTGTCTGTGTTGAACAATGTAACTGTGTAATTAAAACATGAAATGAAGTATTCATTGCCGTTCTCTCTTGTCTTTTTCAAATATTGGAATATTCTAAGATTACATCCCCAGAAAATGAAAATGATCCATTGTTATTAAATAATTATTAATGAGGAGTCATTATCCCAAATATTAACATATCACCAAAAAATCTAGACATACCATGGACATTGTGTAAGTATATTACAACAACAGCACATAAAAACATTACTAAACAACTCTGGCCTCATATTAAAGCCACCTCTTCTACTAATTCTTCTTCTTTCAGCTGCATCACTCCATCTCCATCTTTACACCTGCCTCCATCTACCCTGTCCCTGGCATTTCCCTCTGTCACACCAACCCTCTCCATGTCCTCCTTCACTGCATCCATGAATCTCCTCTGTGGTCTTCTTTTCCTCCTGCCTGGGAGCTCCATCTTCAACATCCTTTGTCTGGTCTTCCTGTCCATTATCTCATCTGCATATGTCCAAATCATCTCAGCCTTGCCTCTCTAACTCTGTCTCCAGACTGCTCAACCTGAGCTGTCCCTTTCCACCCTGCCAGCTTTTTTTTTTTTTTAGGTC
>VVHJ01033536.1:0-16250 GCA_015107715.1 Tylochromis polylepis | reverse complement strand
AAGGGGAAGAAGATAAAAAAAAAAAAAAAAAAAAAAAAAAAAAAAAAAAAAAAAAAAAAAATTAAACTAAAAAAAAAAAAAAAAAAAAAAAAGCTTTGTGGTTTCTACTTTAGTCTGACCATAAAGGTTTTTGTGTTCTTGCTGTCTTAATTGATTTTTGATCACATGATACAAATGAGTTCAATATTTCCCACAAACGTCGAGTAAAACCAACATACCCTTTGATTTTCTGCACAGCTCCGAGTCTCATCAAAGCTGCCAGAGCATTCTTCTGGAGGTCCGATGACAACACTTCAATATACCTTAATCTACCTGGATAATACACATGTGCACGTCACATGTAGTCACTGGTATAGAGTGCTGAATGTTTAAAAATAAAAATTCACAAGCAGAAATAAGTAGAAAAATTAGAAACATTTTGGGAGAGAAACCTGTGAGAAGATGTTTGATGATGAACTTTCGGACACCAGGAATAAACTGTTTTTCTGTCAGACCGTCTTCTTCACACAGGAACCGACACACCACCTGTCACAGCAAACGCAAACAAGAACTGTTAGGGATGATGATGAGCCAACAGCACCCTCTAGAGGACATCTGCGCAAATCAGAATGAGAATACTTTAATCCCTGAGGAAATTATGTGGTCACGGTGGCTCTAAAACAGTAACCAACTAAACTACATTAAATACTAAAATATAAATAGCCCTAAGATACAAACAGCTCTAATTATAAATATCCCAGTCTATTACAAAAATTAAGTATATATGGTTGAGATTGAGGTGCCCTCTTATCATACCGTATGTTGTCATTTAAATCCCTCCCTTCAAATAGGATAATTCATGTGTTTTAATTATTTGAACCAAATGCTGCTTTTCTTTGATCTATTGTCATGCACTTGACACCGAAACACAGGATTGACTCTTCCAACCTGTTACTTGCAAAAGACGATCCAGCTGACTCATGTTCAAAACTACACTGTGTCGCTGTGTATGCATCTCCCTCACCTGGTATCCTTGTAAGAATGGATCGAGAACACTGGTGAGGAAGGCCAAAGTCTTGTGCCCTCTCTCGGTGATCAGAACCTCCTGCTGGTTTATTTGCAGAGTTCCAGTCTTCACCAGCAGGTAACAGGCCTCCTCAAAGTCCTGCCAGACAACAGGAGGTGAGAGAAAGATGTCACAATGACCATACAATAATTTATTCATCATTACTGTGGCGTATACCTGCACAGAGAAGATGTGTCTCACCTGTACAGTAGCTCCAGGACAGAGAATAAACTCATTGGAAAACATGTTTCTCAGGAAGCTGAAGCTGTTGTAGATCACCTCTGCAAAACATACATACACACAGCACATCATCTACTTCCATCCCACTCCATCCCCAGTATCCTCCATATTCCCTCCTCCACCTCAACCTCGCCTCTCTAACTTTGTCTCGAAACAGCTCAACCTGAGCTGTCCCTCTGACATAATCATCTCTAATCTTGTCCATTCTGGTCACTCCCAGTGAAAACCTCAACATCTTTAGCTCTGCCACCTCCACCGTGGGCTCCCGTCTCTTCGTTTGATCATAGTGGGTCTCACTAACGTTTTGGAAACCTTCCCTTTCACTCTTGTTGCTATCCTCCCATCACAAATCACACCTGACAGTTATCGCCACCCACTCCTCCCTGTCTGCACTCTTCTTCACCTCTCTTGTGCACCATCCATTACTTGGATGATTGACCCTGGTATTTGAACTTGTCCAACTTCACCGTTACATGTGTATCATAGCAAATGTGCCAGCATAAACAGGCTGAATTTAAGTGACATTTTTATTTGTTTCATTGTTAGTTTTTGACTTTGCATTATGGGTTGACAATAAAAAAAAAAATTTTTTTAAATAATAAAATGTTTTTTTTAAAAACCCATACCATATAAAAACCTTTGAACGGATTAAGAACCTCCACAGACTCCAATGTAGACTTCACATCAAATAAGTAAGGTTTATTTTTATTTATTTTACCCTGGTGCTCAGTTGGCACAAAATCACTTGGGGAAAAAAACTGAAAAGGAATTTTCTGGAGATAAACCAGTCACCTCTTATCTCCCATTTTCCTGTTACACAAAGTAGATTTAATCTGTGGTGTCCTAACTAACAGTAGTACTACTTGTTTTTCCTGTATTTCTAACTGCACTCATAATGACTGAGCAGGCTAGGAGCAGCACAGTGGTGGCAGTCTTACGTTTCCGGTTGGAGGCAGCAGTGTGGATGGCTGAGGCCAGCAGGGCCGGTCGGATGAAGACGTTTAGTGCCTGATTCCTGTAGGAGGCGCAGGAGAGTACGATGACTGCCGTGTTTAGGAGCTCCTCTTCTGGAGTAATGGCACCACGAGTCTCTCCGGGCCCCTGTTGACCTCCTATTTCAAAAGAAAATTACTGTTCATTTACTTATGTTTTTTGTGGGTTTTTTTTGTTTTTTTAAAACAGTTAATTGCCTGCGTTTTAATTAGAGTCAGATGGGGGGGGTCTAGCCGTCCTTTTCTGTGGTTGACTGGCCTCCGTCTTTCCCACCACTGTCTAAAATACTTTCAAAACAGAGTTAATCTATCTTCCCCAACGAGACAAAGGCAGCCTGTTTTGTTTGGATTTGCAGATTATTTGTACTGGACTCTGAGTTACAGCTAGATTATTTAAATGTAGTCTTTAGCTCATGTTTATATGACTGGGCTAATATTTTGAGGATTTAAAAAAAAAAAAGGGAACAAGGGAACAAAGACATTGAGAAATAAAAAACACCCGGGATAAAAACAAACCTTGTTCCAACGCCAGCTGGACTCTTCCCTCAGAGATCCTCACCAGACCTTGATGAAGGGAAAGACTGGAGGAAACAACCTCTGAGGGAGGTATGTGGTCTGAAAAACAAGACAATCATAGATGAGGGGAAATAAGAGATGTTCTTGAGCTGCATATTAATATCAAATCATCCCTATGCATTGCCCTACCCCTGTAGGTTTATGTTTAAGGTTGTATCTCCCCATCTTGTGTTTCCAAAAACAGTGAGTCTTCAAACAAATTCAACTATGATGCTTTTTACAAGGTTCCTAAAAACTGTCTGAATGTGTGCAAGTCTCTTGACTGTGCTTCACCTAGAAGGAAATAAAACTGTGGCACAAATGTTTTCACGTCAGTTTTGACCATTTCTTCATGTTAATCTGTTTTTAATCTGCGTTTATCCATGTTTAACTTTTACTTATCTTACCACCATCGTCCTGTTGGAGGACTGCATGTATGTTTGTCAATGTACACACAGCCATGAAAAGATTGTATGAACTTTATGTCAGGATTGTTCGATTAGGCCTCTTGTTAGTCATCTCACTTTAGTACATAGAGTTCTGATTATTGCTGAAATGACCTAAAACAGATAACTGGGCTCGTACGGTACCCGGCCAGTGGAGGAAGGCTCCATACTGACGAGAGAGGTCCCTGAGCCACACTGCTTGTTCAGCGAGTTCATCGAGTGCCGCCCCTTGCTTCTGCTCCGCCGCCTGGTTCTGGAGCAGGATGAAGGCCAGAAGGACCCAAGGCTTCAGGACCATGTTCTCCTCCTGGGCTCGCACCAGCCTGTAGGCGGAGTCACTCACAAAACTGAGGATTTCCTCATTGGGTCTTGTGGGGATGTGTCTAGAATCAAAAAGCTCAAAGTTAGTCAGTACTATATTTTTGCATCTGTAACAAGCCTAAACATAAAAGTACGCCTTTGGTTTAACTGTACACATTTTGGATTTGTTAACTAAGAGAGAGATGGTTTGAAAATGTGAGCACTGTATACAGGACACTCACTAAAATGAGAAGAAAGAGGCCAAATTCTAAACTTTATAAATCTCTAGCACTGATATTAATGGATAGAAATAATGTTTTTATAACTTTTCGAGTACAGAAGATTCAAAAAAAAAATTTAATATTTTGGACATTTTATTAAGTATGAGGACAAAGACAAGCAAATGACACAGGGCCAAGTTATAGCTTGGATTTGAGTCATTTTCACAAAATACTAAAAGTTGAGATCACTGGAAAATAGAAGTATTTAAGTTATTTCAGAATACAAATGCAATTTAAATTAATACAGTACCTTGGTGTCAGGTTGAACTGGCTGCGGTTAACTCTGCTTTCAGCTAAACTTCTTACAGACACAGGTTGACCAAAGTATACGTGGATACTGCCGTAGTCTTCACTGAGGATCTTTCTAGCTTTAAACAGGCCCTACAAAGGAGACGAGAAGAAGAAGAGCACAGAGTGATTTACAATAAGTCTTTAAAGACAAAGACCGTCCCACTTGCAGTTACTCAACATGCTCAAGTCTCCGTGACCCATTTTCCGATACCAGCTCTGGTTTTATTATCATACAGTATGCATTGCAAATCTGCAAGTGAAATATGCATTCAGACTGTTCTTTGATATACAAGTCAGTCAAAAAAAAAAAAGATGTCTTTGATCTCAAATAATCAGACTAGCTGGTTCACACTTCCAAAATACCAGAATAAATAACTTTCTGCACTCAAGGCTGCCAACTACAGCTTTTGATTTCAACAGCTTTGCTATAATTATGAATTAACAATTTTATGTTCACAGTAAACAGGTCTCATGTTACTCACTGAAGTGGACTCCTTGGGTTTTGGTACACCCAGCAGCTCCCTGGCATAAAGCGCCTCCTCCAGAGTCCTCTCATAGCTGATACTCACCGGGACCAAGCTAATGTCAAACACTTCTCCTTTAAGAAATGGGTCCATCACTATATTTAACAGACCTGGAGGAGGACACACAGAAACGGGTAAATGCCAAAAGTACATTTACTGCTGAATAAAGCCCTAGTGACACACGCCTAGAAAATCATCTGCAACCATGTCACTTTTACAACATGTTTAAAGAAACCGCTTCAGATCCATTACAGGCGGTTTGCACAGTGACATTTTTCACTAGTAACCTGGGAGCGATAACCTGCGCTCGAACCTGAGCCTTACCCAACTTTGGAGTCAAAGACTTGGCTGTTCGGCTTCTGGTGCCCTCTAGGAAAAATTCAACTGGTGCATATCCATTCTAAGGTTAGGAGATAAAGAGGAACATAAATATCTACCATAAATGGTATAGAAATACAAAAAAAAAAAAAAACCTGACTCATTCAAGGCCTATACAATGAAATTAACTTCAAATCACTAACACTAATGAAGCTGCCTCTTCACCTTAAGCATAATCTTGACGTACTCAGAGAAGACAGCCCAGTACAACTTATCTCCACCAAAAGACCTCCGAATAAAGAAAGCTCCAGACATCCGCAGCATCTCCCCAACGACCTTCATACCCATGAAGTCTGCAGAGAAATGTAAAGTTCATGTGCAAATACCGGTGGTGTATTACAAACCCCATCTTCAAAACATATGGTCAAGCAGAATTAAGTCCTCTGTGACACAACAAGCACTGACGAGCTGATACACGTGTAGTTAATGATTTGCTAGCCCATCATATACGCACTTGTTCATTCCTTTGCTTACCCATGCCAGCAGCAATAACAGGTAGAGCCAGGTCGTAGGTGTACAGGATGTACGACATCAACAAGAAGTCCATGTAGCTGCGGTGACTGGGCAGGAGTACTACTGGGTGGTTATGAATGGCCTGCTGGAGCTAACGACAATGCAAGCACAAGTTAAGTGTATCTGTGCGAGTTTGAGTAACTGTCTGAGCTATCATCCTGCACTCACTCTCTGGAGGCCCTCTTCGTTGACACAGATGCTCCTGAACAAGGTTTTAAAGACTTTGCAGAGTGTGAAGGCGAAGAAGCGAATCGTGCTGAGCTGCAAGCGGTGAGCCATCTCCTCCAAGATGGCTGCTGCCTCCCCAGTGACTTCATCTGTAGTCATGTCCTTCTCTTTAGAAACCTCAAATTCAAAATAAATCAATTACAAACAAAGAAATGTTCAAACAAATTACGCTTTGTTTGTTTGTTTTTGAATAGTAAATGTGTTTAATGTCTGACATAAGAATGCAGGATGGTTTTTGACCCTCTTGGTCAATTTTCTTAGTCTATAAACTCGAGAGAAAACTTTGGACTTTGTCTATTTGTAGTAGCCCCTGACTATGAAGTTTTTATTGTACGAAATAAGGCGACATTTCAAAGGACACCACGCCGTCCTTGAATGCTAGTATTGGTGTCAAGTTAAAAAAAAGTGCATGGCACAAACTACATTTCCTCTGATAGCCACTGGAGATTGGCTCAAAAAGCAGATCAAGCTTAATGACTTAAGCTTTAAGTTCAAGTCAGGGCTGCCTTGATTAAAAGAATGCTGCAGACACAGGTGGCTGTAGCTGAAATTAGGACAAGTATGTTTTCTGCACTTAACTCAAGGGAATTTGAGTAACTAAACTGGGCCTCTTAGCTGTGTTTGTGGCATTTGTGTCTCCTGAAGCACTTTTATTATGTGGTTAACTGTGCTGACCTTCATACACCGTCTGTGCTCAACTCTAATGCTGTGTAAAACTTGTTACTTTAGCTCGCTTGCACAAATTTTCTTGTTGCAGAAATCCTTGAAATAAATGCGTTAAAGAATGGAAACTGCATGCGACATTTTTCACAGTGAAATGTAATCTTCTGAACTGAAGAGAAAAATACATCCACCAGGTATAACCAGAAAGCCAATTTACCTGAGCGATGACATAACCCAGCTGATCAGACTGCAGCACCATTTGCTTCAGCTCAGTGACTTTGCATGGAGTCAATCCTTTGTAAAGAACAGGAGTGTAACATTTGAGAGCGTATCTCAAGTCACTGGAGTTCCTCCTCTCCTCCAGCATATCCTCAAAGTCATCTCTTTTCTTTAGCATAGGATCTCTATGCTATTAAGGAAGGGACAAAGCGCACCATTAGAAACATGCTTTATTCACATTTCTCCCTTGTATAACATGAGTGACACTGAAGACAACCACAGAAAAATCATATAGAGATGAAAAAAAAACCCAACAAAAAACAAATACTACTAAATAAATTGACAGCTGAGATGTTTGCAATGTACAAACATATGTGGTATGCAATGCACGATATCAGCATCCGTTGTCAAAATTGCTGTCCTGTTCTGTAGAATTTTTGACCCAAACAACTGACATTCGCATAACCCCACATTCAAAATTTCTGTTAAGCATAAAAGATTTTTTGAGATCACTGAGCAAGTGCCAATTTTGACTGTTGAACATCTTGTTTTAAAGTTTAACCTCAAACAATACCTCATATTTCATTTCCTATCCATTTTGTCTTTAAGTAATCAATGAACAGCACTTATAAATATCCACCTTGAAATAAAAAGTGCAATGCTGCCCTCTAGGGGTGCAGCAATTCTGAAATGGACGCCAAAATGATCATACAAACCTACAATTTTTTGTAAATGAGCCAACTGTGACACCGTCTCAGACATTCGCCTCCAAAGCAGCAGAAGTCACAGACAAAAACGCAGAACCTCAGCACAGAGAAATATTTGTATGCTTATATCTTCAAAGCTGCTCGCTTACCAGTATTGTGTTAAAAAAAAAAAAAAAGTGATTGGTTGAAAGTAACAAAGTGCATAGGATAATATCTGCTATATTTAAAAAAAATGTTTTGCATATCCACGCAGTAAGTTTTATTAGAGCACTTTAACGATTTCTTTTTAATGTTAAACCAACGCATTATGTTTACTTGTGATTAAAGGGGCAAGACACACAAACCGTGAGAGAGTAGCTTATTTTCCCCCACAGTGAAACTGAATAGGAAACCAGCAGATACTGGTACCAGGAGGAGCAGGATTAGGAAATACTGTCGCAACTGTTGCCTCATACAAGTTTGCCACTGGGCTTTTCTTTTGACAAAGTTAGTGCAACTCCAAAGTTGTGTAGTTTTGGCTTAAATCTACTCGAACTGCGATAGGAAACAAAACATGAGGCCAAACATTTTTTATTCTGTCTGAAATCTTGAAGGTTGAAACTTCAGGGTTACGAGCAAAGAAACTGACATGATGTAGGAAATCAGTTCGTTACCTAAATTAAAGTGATCCAATCTACACACACACACACACACACACACACACACACACACTTTCCCAACAACATTACCAACTACATCCAAAATCCAACACACCAACGTTAAATTAAATCACCAGCTTCCGCTAAGAAATCGTGCCGCACATTCTTGTAGTTAAACGTATTTTTCCCACGTTAACCACAAAATTAGCGTATGTTAAAAGCCTGCGTTGCTTCAGACGTGCACAATTCAGCACGAAACCGTTTGAATGAAAAGTCAAATGTCAAATAGTGGTCACCGAGCGAGGGCGGAGAGCTGAGCTAGCTTAGCCCGCTGGCTGAGACCTGCATACCTACCGAATAAACAGCTGTGGAGGCCATGTCACACTTTACAAACACACGAGCGATACATCCAGCGAACTTAATACGTGCACGCTTATTTTGCACGGCCCTGTCTCTTTTTATCACACTGTTAGCTTGTAACAACAGCTGAAAACTTCACATGGGCGTATTTAACGAGTGGCATTTCCGTGGCAGCCTTTTTGCCCTTCCCTCTTTTCCCTACGGTGGCCGGACAGGACCAATATGCCGGGTTGCGCTGCGTGTACCATGTGCGCTCTGTTGTCATTCAAACGAACAAGTTAGCGACAATATTTTAGCTCTCCTTTTTTTTCGCTTAACCTGCTTATAATATTAGCACGAAATGGGGTCCGAGGGAAACGGGAATAAAGACGAAGATTGCTTGTTTCTGGAGCATGTTTTGGACAAGCTTTATGACTTTGGTAAGTGTGGTTAGCTGGCTGGCTAATGTTAGCTTTACTGGCTACTTCAAAGGCTCGTCTTGTGTTTGAGATTTGCTCTGTTACTCGTTTGTTATAATATTGTGTTTCATGAGTCTGCTTGCAAGGAAAAGAAGCATGGAGAAATGTCTTTAAATTATGTTACATATTTCGTTGTATTAGTCAGAATAGTTACTCTAACGTTAGCTAATGTTTACTCAGTTTTCACCTAAAATGAACTTTATGCCAGTAAAATCCACACTAAATGCAAGAAACGTTTCTGTGTCTATAACTCAGCTCAGCTTTGCTTATGTTACACCTTCCATATAAACGTGCAACTCAAAGGGCTTCACATGGATAGAATAAAACAACACAGAAAAGCAGCACTGGTTGTTTTTAATATACATGAACCACATGAGTAAACGACAGTGTGTTATATTATACAGTAAATACTGAGATTCGCGTACCGAGATTTAAAAAAGCATGAAAAGCAAAATAAAACAAGTCAACTATCGAAACTCCATAAAAACGTCTTCTCCATCTGTCAACTGCTTTCTTTAGGGGTCCCCACAGCTTCCATCTCGCATCTGTCTCTAGCATCATCATCTTTCGCACCAACCCTCTGCCTGTCTTCGTTCACTACATCCATGAACTTTGTCTCCAAACTGCTCAACCTGAGCTGTCCCTGAGGTGTACTTCTCTCTAATACTGTCCATTCTGGTCACTCCCAGTGAAATGCTCAACATCTTTAGCTCTGCCACGTCCAACTTGGGCTTCTGTCTCTTTGTTTCAGCTTAGTAGGTCTCACTAATGTTTTGTAAACCTTTGCTTTCACTCTTGTTGCTATCCTTCTGGTACTCGTCTCCACCCAACCTGTACTCTTTTTCACCTCTGTTATGTGCTGACTATTGCTCTGGATGGTTGAGCCCAGATATTTAAACTCATCCACCTTAACTACCTCAACTTCTTAGGTCTGCACTGTTACATCTGTCTCCCTCTCATTCGTATTCTGTCTTTATCTTCTCTGCAGTGGATATCTCCACTTCTCCAGGCTCTCATTTAGCTGCTCCCTGCCCCTACAGTCTAGATAAAAACAAAAATGGTTCATGCAATATACTTAAGCAGCACCACAAACTGCATCCTCAACATTTCCATAAAGTTATATTGTGACCCTTTGATCAAGTTAATACAAAACCTGAACATTATCATTATAATGCATCAGTGGACAGGGCACAAGCAGGTCGGGTGGAGCAGGTGATGGCAAGTGTTGGGGGTGATTTGAGACAGAAGGATAGCAGCAAGAGTGAAAAGGAAGGTGTGCAAGATGGTAATGAGACCTGAGATGTGATTTAGTTTAGTACTGTTTTGCTGGACTGCATTAGTTTCAGTTTAGTTTTAGGTATAGAAGTGCAAAGTTACCTATACTTTAAAAGTCAGGTGTCTGCTACTCCCTTGTGTTACTGACTTTACCAGAGTTCATGACCAAGTCGTGTAAACAAAATGTTACAGGGTCTGGAATCTGAACTATATTGTTGATTGATGATGTAGGATCAGGACCAAAAAAGAAGTCACAGAAGAAGAAAAAACGAAAAAGATGTGAAGATGGGGAGGAAGAAGAGGAGCTCCCTGCAGTGAAAGATATATGCAGTGACACTGAAGACTACAGAGCAGAGCAGCATGATGCCGAACGGCAGCTGCAGCAACAACGAAAGGCTGAGCAAACGGGTAGGCAGCATAACAACAGTATGTAGCACCCTCAGTCATTCCATTTTTGTCTGTGACTCACTAAGTTTTCTTTTCTTTCTTTTTTACTCATTAATCTGATTCATCCCATTTTCTAGCCTTCCGGCAAGTGAACCAGGTGGAGGTAGTCACATTTCAAGACCCCACAAAGAAAAGAAAAAAGTCGACACCAGACCCCAACAAAATACCTGTAAGTCGGTTATACTTGAGCTTACTATGGCTCTCTATATTTGATTTGAGGCTGGTAAAGCTCACTTCATGTCGATGATATACAAAAAGAAAAATGATCATGGATCCAGGTAACAACCAGTGTTGGGAGTCATTACACATATTACACATTACTTGTTACTTTTATGAAAAGTACATTACTTGACTACTTCTTTAGAAACATGAACAGGTAGAAACTGAGCCTATGAGTGTGACTGCATATCAGTTTGTTACCTGTTGAAGATCAGGCTTTGGCTGCTGGGCTGGGTCAGCATTCACTCAGTTTCATCATCACTCTGGGTTCTTAGCTGGCCTAGCATTAGCATGCTGTCTGTGCAGATATTTGCAAAGCTGAAATTTGTTAGCAGTAGACTGTTTTTTGTGCAGTTTGCACTTTTTACTCATTTAATTAAAGCATTTTTTTATAGCAAAACAAGAAAAGAGCGCAATGGTAATGTCCATATCGCCACTCTTCTACAGCTGTATCGCTGTAGATCGCGCCACCATTTTCCTCCTCACACACACAAACTAAAATCAACTGATTGTTGCACAAGTGCGCAGGAGGAAAATACATGGTTGCTCGATTTATTTATTTATTGTTATTAAAAAATGGTTCTTATATCCAGCCAGCGTTCGGATAACTGTAGAACCTTTGTAACACAAGTAACAATGTAACTGTTTCCATGTGTTTTAATTTGATTTTGTCCATTTTTGGGGGACTAAATGTGCAGATTTTTTTTTTTTTTTTAAAGAATGAACAGAAAGAGTAGATTACAACCAGAGTGATGGACGCTACCTATAGAAAGATCAGCAGCAGTGGCTTCTTTGCCAACAGGCTTAATAGGAAATGTAGTCATGTCCTCTTTTCACTAGCACAGACAGCATTTTTTTTAAGGAGCTGTCGCAGTTCATTTTCCAGCGTTTTCATCTTGGAAACTTGTTTTCCAGTTGATACTGTGAAACCTGCTAAATCCTACTGTTTGACCTCCAGCAAACCTCCTTTAAAGATCCCCTTGTCACAAATGATTCTCATCACTTTCCTTTTCCTCCCGTCTTCATTGCCTTTGGGTTTCTGCTGTCATCCCTTCCAGGCCCTTCAGATAGCAGAAAAGGAGCAAAGCGACCAGCTAGGAGAACTCAGTTTGGAAAAGGTGATGGTTTTACCACAGTTTACTTCAGTTTACTTTGTTATTGCTTCTTCACAAGATTGAAATCCATGTTTTGTTCATTTATATATAGCTGTAGATTATTTTACTCTGAAAAATATAATTACCAGTCATGTAGCGCTTCATATCTCTTTGAATTTTTTGGCTTTTACTGTATTTGTGCGTGCTGGTGTCAGGCCCGTCTGGAAGTCCATCGGTTTGGAATTACAGGTTATAAGAAGGAGGAGCAGCGTGTTTTTGAACAGGACAGAGCGGTCATGTTGGGAGCCAGAGTAAGAACAACATTTGCATCCAACTTTTAGATTTTGCTGTAGAGCAGATTTTTTATGGCCCAATTTTCATGTATATAATGTCTCCATCAGCCTCCTAAAAAGGAATATGTGAACTATAAGATGCTTCAGCAGCAAGTCAAAGAGAAGAAAGAGAAGGAAAAGGAGGAGGCTCAGCTGGTAAGACCTGCTCTTTCAGTCCAGTTACACTTATAAGAAAATTACTTTTATTTGCTGTTCTCATTGTAGCATGCATTATTTCTTTTTAGGGCCTGAAGAAAAAGAAGAAGAAGAGTAAACAAAGGTAGGTGAATAAAATCACGCCTTTCTTAAGTATCCTTGATTCTTTGCCTTAATTGTGTACTTTAATTATTGTTAATGAAATGCTTCCTAATCACAGAATTCATCCTAACCCTCCAAAAATTAGTCATCAAATATGAGTACAATACTAATTTCTGTGGTTCCAACATGTGTTTGCTTCTGCTGCTCTGTCAGAAACGGGAAGACCACTGTACCCTCGGGTCCTGCCACAGCCCCCTCCGGTCAGGTGGGCCGCTTCAAGAACGGCATGCTGATCCTCAGCTCCAAGGAGATCCAGAAGATCAAAGGCAACAAGTGAGGAAAATAGGAACTTGCCAAAACAGAGAATGATGTCCAAAAGCAGAAGAAAGATTTTAAGGTTGATATTGAAACTTGCGTATGTTAAAGGCCCCATATCCTACTACTTTTAGACATGTCCCCAGAATGTATATTTACAATTTCAGCCCAGTATACCACATAGGTTGTTTTGTGTATTAATCTGTTTAACAGTCTTTCAGTGTATTTAAATCAAACTGGCTGCTGGCGCCCTGTATCTTCAGGATACAGCCCTGAATGAGATTCTCAGTGGCTTCTAAATTTCTTTCTGATTGATAACTTTAAAAAGGGGGCAAATTCCCAGTGTATACGTGTTTTAACATGCTAATGCAGAATTAGTGGGGTTCGAGTTTTTTCCCTGTAGTTTATGACCTGCGTCATAAATATTTAATCGTTTTGCTCTCTGATAACGATGTGTCAGTTACTGTGATACTGTAAAAGAAGTGTAGAGAATAAGAGAGAAGCAAACGCTAACAGAAACCCAGCTGAGTTCGTCTACAATGTGAAGCACAGAATAACAGAATCAGTACTTCTCTGTCGGGTTATAAATCGGTCCTGAAGTATGATTAATATTTAATTACTTGCCTTTCAATTTATTATTTATGTTTTGTATACTGTTTTGATTATTTTTATCTGAAAGTAATTTTGCGTTTGGTAATTTATTCTCAGTTTAATGGCGAATTTGGAGGTTTGGGGCAGGGCAGGTCAACACCCATGTGTCCTTGTATTCATCGTGTTGGCCTGTCGTCAGTTATCGGAAATGCAAGCAGGAGTAAAAGAGTCTAATAGGGGCAGAATTAAGGCTGCCCCAGGTGACTACTGCGGGCGTTAGCGCCCATATTAGTCCGCATCCCAACAGCAGAACTGGGAAAGGCAGTTGATGCGTATTCAATGTTGAATAGATCGCCGCTGCAAACGGAGCTCTCACTCATATGTGAAAACCCTGACTTCAGGACGTGCAGCAGCGCAATGGCATTGTTTGAGCTCTTTAATAAAAACAACTTACAGAATGTGTTTTCCTAAACTTTGAAGCTGCTTCGCATTCTGATCACCGCACACATGACGACCACAGAGTCTGAACGATGCTTTTACACACTCAAACGAATCAAGACAGTTCTCGTAAACACCATGACGCAGGACAGATTGAAGGCACAGGCAATGCTGTCAATTTAAAAAGCAACTGACGAACGACATTCCTGATTTCAATAAAACTGTGATGGAGAAATTAGCACACAAATTTTTTTTGTGTTGTTTATCCAATAGTCAAGGCTGAATAAACCACTTAAAAAGAAAAGTGCCTTGTTTGCCTTAGTTTTATTCTTAGTATTATAACTCTGTAGTTGGTGTTGTGTATATTGGATAAGACAGACCTTTAATCACTTGTGCCATTCATCTATAGCGCTATATAGGGTAAACATATTGAAAGAAAATCTGTTGCTGCTTGCACGCAGATTCACACTGTAGTAATCAGTAATTGCAATATGAAGTTTTTAAATGTAGCTGCCCAACGACATCACAATAAATATGAGTGTGGTTAGCGATTCGGCATCGGAGCCAATGTCTGCCCCACTGTTGTTTATACTCAGGAGCCGCCACTGCTAATAATCCTATTAAAGTGGATTTTCAGGATATGAAACAAAGGGTAAAAAGCTGCGGTTAAACATCTGGTGATAAAGTCCTCATTTATTTGCTTTGATTTGCAGGTGAGGGATTTGAATCCTACAGAATGGAAAATGCATACCAGCATGTTATGGAGAGGAAGTGGACAAAATATACATTTCCTGATAACATGTCGCTGTCTGGGAAGGGATGGTGTTACCAGTGACTACTGAGTCAGAAATTCAGTGTATTGCTCTTTGAAATGGACTTCGATTGTGCATCTGGACAAGTCTTAAAGCACATAACTGGAGACTGAATACTGTCAAATCATCTTCCATCACAGTTTATTTATTTTGTTTTTATAAATGACAAAAAAGGGGACATTTGCGTATCTTGTGTTGTACACTGACATTTTTTTAAAAGTATGTAATTGCAATGCATTTCTCATTTACAAACTGAAATGTAGTTGTACAAAACATTTACATTGACAGGATCATAACAGGGCAGGTGGGCCTAATAATTAAAAAATTACACACAAGTAAAGTCTTGGCAGAAGTTTTCAAGAAGAAATGCACATGTACACGCTGGTCGGACCATGAGAAAGCAGAATGATCTTACAGTTTTTCCACCCCTTGCAGTTGTTTCCATTTCGTTAAAGGCAAAACATGAAAGTTGGAGTTTTGCGACACTATGATGAAAAAAGACCTTTGAGTTGGCAGTGTGCAGCTGGGTGAGGTCTCAAATTCTCACACAGTTTTCTCGAAGCAGCCTTTTTGTGTTGTGTATATATACAGTTCAAAAAGAGGAAAACATGAAGCTCAGCTGCAGCATGTCACACGTTTGAAGCTGTAAGCACATCTCCTTTATTCAGAAAATATTTTATAGACACGGGCCTTTTTGTTGACCTGCAATCCTTACTGGTCAAACACAGCCATTCAAGAGGATATTATACAAAAGAAACTACATAATTAAATATTTATAAATACTTTATAGAGTAAATAAATTTACATTTTTTTCCTCTACTTTTTAAAACATAATCATCTAATAATACTAGTGTAATTCCCAGCACCATACCTTTAAAATTAAATTGGTAAAATATGTCACATTCATGGGTGAGGAAGTGTTGGGTAAAGGGCCATTTCATACAGGAACTCTTACTAATACATCTGGACAGAAGTGACTGCAATGTGAATATTTTAATATGCAAGATTTTTTTTTGTTTTGTTTTGTTTTTTGTTCATTTCGGTGACATAATATTGTTTTAAGGGATTTTTAGGCAAGAAAATACGGAACCAAATGTTAACACAACAGGATGAATTTGAACCCCTCAGCAGAGGCTTTAATTGCCTCCAGTCACGATTTCCTGAATATCATTTTGACATCCATACAGCCCACAGAGACATAACCCCAAATCATCCAAACTTTTCAGAAGGCTGGTTACACGATATTTCACTTTTGTCTAGAAATCTATTCCTGGTTACAGCAAAGTCAGCCTCAGGGCAGGTTTTTTTTCATCTGGCGTGGGAGGTGGCAACAGGGTCAGAGCTGAGCAGCCAAAAATGACGTAAATGTAGCCCTTAGGTGAAAGCTGGCAGTCTGGGGCACATCAGGTGAAAAAAAAAACCTCTGAAAGCTGCTTTAAATTCTGACATTTGCACTAACAAATTCATGTCAAAAAGGAAATATGTTAAATTTAAATGAAGCGAGTACTTGTGTTAAAAATCTTCACTTACAGATGAATGGCAACGTAAATGTAACCTTATTTAGATCTTGTCATCATGATTTTGTCAACAAGCTTGCTGTAAGTGGGGGTGGGGGGGGGGGGTTGCCTCTT
>VVHJ01033534.1:0-16941 GCA_015107715.1 Tylochromis polylepis | reverse complement strand
ATGATAGGAGCTACTGTTTGTAAACAAGCGTGCAAGGTGAAAGTGAATAAAAATCTAACTATCAAACTCCGGATGAGGAAAAAGAAAAGGAAAAGACAGAAAAAGCTAAGAGAACAAGGCACTGATGGATGTTTTTAAGAAAACCTCTTCAGAGTCCCAACTTAAATTGGATTTTAACTCCACTGAGTGCAGGTAGATTTTTATTTTCATTCAGTTGTCAACCACTACTGATGACAAGTTAACAGCTTTGGCACAGAATGCAAATCATGTTGGCTTTCTCATTTTGCTGCCAGGTGGAGTTCTAAATATGTCGTTCAAGCAAAGCCTGCTTCCACCACAAAGACTAAATAAAGTGTAATTGAAAAGTCTGAAACTGTTCAGTTTTGTATGCATTGTTGCAAGGTCCTGGCTTCAATGTCCATCATCTTGACAACTTACCAAATGTCTATGTTTGACAGCCCTGATAGTTTCATGAAACATGGTTTCTAAGCGTCTGGGATTAAAAGCCTTTTTTTACTACTGTAAACTGTGAGCTATCACAGAGCACTTGTTTATATTTCGTCAACATGTCTTACATATCAGAAAATATAACACACACCAGCTTTAATGTTGACATTATGACATGGATTTACAGTATGCTGCAGCAGTTTTAATCATCAAGATCATGTTAATTTCATTGTAAATGAACAAAAAGCCTCAACTCCAGCTTAGACTAGATTTTCGTTATGGGAACCTCTATAGTAACTATAGTATAGTAAGAAATCCTGATCATCTTGCATGTAGCCATAGCTGTAAATGACAGCTTGTGTACATTATAATCCTGTTTACTGTCATGCAAATCCTGCCTTACAAGCGAAAATATATTCAGCAGGGCAAGCTGTAGACTAGCTGTAATAGTCTCTTGTAAGAGAGAAGAGAATGGCTTGATAGATCCGAGTGTTCTCTTAACATACACACTTTGACCACCTGCTACATCCTCCTTTCACTGTGTAGAGTGACGAGTGATAAATGTGTCACTGTTGTAGAAATGTTCAAAGAAACAATCTCGCTGAAGGAGAAACTTACGTTATGTTAATATTTGTGCTACTCTAGCCATATCTGTATGTTAGAACAAACACAGATTTATCTGGCGATCACGCTTTCTGATGTAGAACCTCATTTTTACTAAGGGCTAAGATTTGCACGTAACATCATTGCTGATTATTTGTTTTCTTTATATGAAAACTTTAATCTTGAAATGAACCTTGAAAAGAGAACACAGCCAAGTTGTTTGGTGTCACAGTGAGCAGTTTTTCAGAATATGTTATTACATTTGCCTGAGCCTGAAAAAAGAGTCTATAGAAACCTAATTTAATGATGACTCACTGTCCTTTGTCATAGTTCAGCATCAGATTTTTTACTTTGCTACACTTGATGTGCTAAAAGCAACTATCACTCCTTACTAACCCAGAGCACACCAGAGGACTGCGAGGCAGATCATATTTACACATACAAGTGCGGTCGGTGCAAAGCTAGCAAAGAAGATTATGAATGAAAAGGTACCAAAAATTCACTGTGAATGTTTTAACACCTTGGAGGATTTGGTCTGACGGAGGTCAAGGAAAGAAAAAGGTTCAAATCATTTCTGTGAGATACGGTCAGCCAAAAATGCACACTCCATGGGATGATGCTGTAATACTGCAGGCAGTATTTGTTGATGTAGAATTCTCACAGGCAAAAGGCCCTCAGTTTGTAACATAGGAAGAAAGAGACTAAAAGTCTTGTTTGAATAAAGGAAAATAAAACAATAAATAATTTTATCTTTTAAACTGACAGAACAAGAGTTAAAAAGGGACTAGTCATATTGAAAATAACAGTAGCACCAATGAAGATACTGATAAAAACTGGATTTTTTTGCCACAAGGCAACATGATGTCCCCATCTCTCCAAGGAAGCCACACAGTTGAGATCTCACATTGTGACATATGCAGCTCTCTATACGGAGCCTCAGCATGTGAAGTAACCCTCATCCCCAGGCCTTGATGGAACAACTAGACTTGCCATAGACAAGTATGCTGATAGCAGCTTTTTTAAGAACTGTAATTTCCAGGTGTCCTGGTAACATAACAGCTTCCCATTGGTGGTGATTTTAGAAGCTAACGTTACCTGTCCATGTGAATTGCTCAATCATCATTTTTCCCTTTGAGTTTGTCACATTCACAAGCAATGGCAATGGCCATCAAATGCACACATACAAGTACGGCGTGTGTCTGTTTCTGTTTGTTCCTTTATTATTCTGTGTGTTGAGCCTCTGGGAGGAACATCAGTGTCAGTTTCATGGTGGGAGAGTGGGCTCAGTCATTATAGCACCATGTGGCCTTGTCTAATTGTCTCAGAGCATTTTTCCTACCATTCATCTCTCCTAGATAAAAGCAAGTGAAAAGGAGTCACAAAGGAACCACTGCTGATTCTGAGTTATACAATACTATGCAAAACTCTTGAGCTACCAATTATTTCTTTATAGTTTGCTTCCAACAAGCCAAACTTTACCATAATTTTTAAAGTGGTGTTGAGCAATAGCTCTTCAGGCTTTCTGAAGATTTTTCAAAAGTTTTTCTTTACACATTGGCTGCATTTTCACTCATGTTACTTGTACCTTGCCATTGTCCACAGAAAGGTTTTAGTTTGTTAAGCCACTTAACACTGATCTGTGAATCATTCAAGCTTTAAGAAAGGCCTCTAAATGAACCAGTGGTATTTTTTTGTTACAGACCGAAATACATTATTTGTTCCTATTTTTTAGTTGAATCTATGAAAAATGCCAAAGACAATACAGTTAATACAGACAAAGAACTATTAGATGAAAATAGTGTATTTTGGCATGGTGTGCAGTGTGTCCTTAAAAAAAATCTGCAGCAAATGAACAGTATCTGAAAGTCATGTCCTTTAGAAATGATAAAAATCCAGGAAAGATCTGACACAGGACCTAAGAGATGCATCTGACCGTCTGATTTGATCCATCTATTGTTCACCAACGAAGCCTCACCAGAAATTATCTCAAATGAAGGATGGCCATTCTTAACCAAGGGAAAGAAAAGACTGAGGTGTGCCATATTACACAAGATCTGGACTGAAAATTGGTGGCAACAGGTCTTCCAAATTCTGAAGTGTTTGGTTAATTTTTGATTTAAATCGTATGGAGATGCTTAGGAGAGAGGTACAACAGTGACTGTCTACAGCCATCTGTGGAGACTGTCACAGTTTGGGTCAGCATTTCATTCAGTGTTTCTCAAAACTGATGGATTTATGAAATGAAGTATCACAGAAAAGTACTGTCAGGTATTAGCTTCCATCTGGAAAGCATCTGATTGGCAATGTCTTCATTTTTCACCATGACAATGATCCCAAACACCCTGTCGGTGCAGTAAAAGCATACCTGGACAGAAAAAACATACAATGGAACACTGTCAGTCATGGATTAGCCTCCCCAGAGCCTGGACCTCAACCTTCTTGAAGCAGTGTGTGATCACCTTGAAAGAGAGGGAAACAAGAAACAGAAAACATCTAAAGAAGTGCATTGAATGCCCTACAAGAAGCCTGGAGAACTATGCTTGAAGACTACTTTAAAAAATGACAAAATATCTTGCCTGAGAGAGTTCAGGCTATGTTAAAAAACAAAGCTGGTCATTCGAGCTGGAGCCACAAATTTGAGGTTCCATCAGGAACTAAATCTGGCACATAACTCTGCCAAATCAAACCTGCTGTGAGGACCCCTTGTGACAAAAGAACAGCTGAATAAAAAGCGTCATACCAAATATTGACTTTTAAGCTTGTTAGAATTGTACAAACTCAGCTTTGCCCTATTCCCATGTATATTTGCTGATGTTTCAATAAATCACTGCATCTATTTCCTAGCAAATCATAAATAAATGATTGGTGGGTTCAGACTTTTGCATTGTATTTTCATGTGAAATTCAGAATTCAAGCAAGAACATAAACCACCACAAATATGATGCGGTGTAGTAAAACTGAAAGAGAACGCGAGAGATAAAAAAAAAAGAAGCAGATAATAAGATTCTCTCTGAACAAAGAAGATTATGCATGTTAAGGTCAGTGTGATAATATTCATACGTGATATTTTCATGACAGAAAGATGTGAAAAACTGACACAGTCTTCACCGTGATCACAGATGTTCACTCTGTTATCTCTTAAAACGCAGAAGAAGAAAACGAGCTGTTTCGCTTTTGCTTGTGGAAAGACACAAGTTAAAGGCAACTAACCATGAGAGAACTCTCTGACTTAATCACGTAATCACACTCTCTTCACTAATTTCCTGCTTTTCATTTTCCTCTTGTTTGAGCTCATTTCCAGCATTTCTTTTTCTTCTTGTGGTGTCCTGTCAACACCTGCCACATTCCTGTGACAAGTCATCATTAAGTGCAGAGAGAATGTTACTTTAAATTGACTACTGAGAGCTCTCCATGAGTGTTTGTGCAATACTGACAAGTTTTTTTTTTAATTAAAGTGGCTAAACAAACATGTTTTCCTGCAGAACAAAACAATACCGTTCCTTTGAGAGCGTCTAACTGTGAACCGTTGATAATGGCTGTACTAAATTGCAAACAATTCACGTTGGACAGCCATGACATGAATGGCAGACATCAAAGAAAAACAGGCATAATATAACACATTCCTGTAGGCTTTGTAATGGACATATATGGTTGTAAATGTGCACATAATGCAGACAGGACCTGAATGTAACAATGTCACCACTAATGTGCTATAATGAATTGAAACTCTGACTATAGTTACAGAGCTGTCATAGTCCCTGGTTTTGGTCTTTCAGTTCCGAGTTGTGTGTTTATTCTCACTGTTGTTTAGTGCTGTTGTCACTGTTGCTTTTGATTATTGCTGAATAGATTCCAGTTTGGATGTCATTATCATCCTATCTTGTGTATTCTTGTGGTATTTGAGTTCTAGTAGTAATAAATTTATTTATTTACGAAGTTTAGGACTCCTGCTTTCATTTCTTTATTACTCTTAGAATGAGTTTCTTGTGATATTTTTGAGGCTCTGGTTTCTGTTCTCACACCCGTGTTTTGGTTCATTGGTTTCATCGCTAGTATGTTGACCTCTAATATTGGGTTATGGAACTTGTGGTTCATAGCTAGTTTGTACTAATTTGTGTATGTCTGTTTATATAATTTACTATTCAACTAGTAGCTGTGAACTCTTGATCTACATACAGTGTATAGTTTGGTATTTCTCATGTGTTAAGCTCCCACAGCCTTTTCTAACCCCCCCCCCCAGTTCGTTCATGTTTCAGTGTCTTCTTATTTGAGTTAGAGTTGTAGTTTGTTTCCTGTTTTATTTGGCTACTTTGTTTCCTCTTTTGTCTTAATTTCCCCCCTTTTTCCCCATGTGTCTCATTCCCCCAGATGTTCTTTATCGATAATGCGTATAAATAGTCCGGTCTTCCCCCTGCCCCTTGTCAAAATGTCTGTTGCAATTGCCACTTGTTCTCTGTATCTGTACTATTTGTGTATGTTGGAGTTTGTTTTTGTATTTGTTTCTTGTTAATCTTGGAAATCCTGCATCAGCTTCAATAAATTAGTTTGTTCTATGTCAATAAGACTGCTTCCAGGATCCTTCATTTGGGTCCTACAATCTACTCTCCACAAAACCCAACAAGAGCACAAAATTATTGGTATCAGGATCTTAATTACTTACTTCTACAGAAGCGTATAAGTACAGTAAAGTATCAGCCCTCTGTGTAAGAGCACCATTTTAACCATCATTTAAATTAAATGATTTCCAACTCACAAGCATAATGAAAAGTGCAAAGAGATTTTTTTTTCCGAGTTGTGTTAATGTAAAACTGCTTTTCATCAACACATTAGTAAACAAATAAATAAATTCTCCATTGTATCACTACATCATTCCAAACTCGTACTTTCCAACGCTTTACTATTTTTATTCCTCCGATAATGTTCCGCTTACAATTACCTAAGGTTACAGTTAACTGAAGTTAATGCATTTTTCAGGTACAAACATAATTTGATATTGTTTTGTAAAACAAGGCTCTGATTTTTGTCTGTAGCACAGACAGAAAGCATTTAGTTTACACAGTAGTTCTAATTTACACACTGAGTAGAAAGAGGAATGAATGAATGAACATTTCTAACCATCAGCAGTCACCTGCAGTACGTATATCTTATAGGGCTACGTCTTTTCAGCAGCTAAATGATCATTTATATTCATTTACTAGCTGCTAACCATCAGTTTATCTGGTGTTGGAAAGAGATTACACAATATATTTTTACATTTAAGACTGTCATTGATGAAAAATCAAAACAGAAGTTTTCATATAATTGTTTTCATGAAACTCTGATAACAGTCAAATAATATAGTGCTGACAGTGCTGACTATTGGCTCTCATTAACCACTAAGCTCCTTTCTACAACCTTCAACACCATAAATATCAAGCTTAACTGCCATGACTCTAACATGTGCTGTTATTTGAAGAGATGACCATGCCACAACTCATCTTAAGTAATACAGTTATGGGATTTTAACTAATTAACATTTCCACAATAATTAACCCCTACCTGATGTTAGTTCCTGACTCTGATGTCTCAGTTCTTATGTCAAGGAAAACAAAAAAACCCCACCTTAATAATGTTTAAATGAAACCAACCAAGAAACAGCAGCAAAATAAAGTTGTCCCAGTAATTCAGTAATTTGTATAATAGTTTGAACATTTCACTTTGAGAGAAAACAGTCTTGAACAGTCACATTTAATACTTTAGCTGCTAGTAGGAGTAGATGACATGCAAATAGATGATGCACATATTAAATCATCCTTATTACAGTTTTTCATTAGCATTCAGTGCACTCGGCGAGCTTTCATGAATTCTTCATTCAGTAGGAGATGTAATGAAGTCTTTCTTGCAATTTGGCCCATCAATAATTAGGAAACCTCACTCAATGGTCTCTGGAAATAGTGGCTGTGAGAAATCCTATACCATTAATATTGCATTGAACTCTTTCCGGCTTATTAGCAAGGCTAGGTCCTTAATGAGCCAATAGTCCTTAGTATTGTCAATATTTTATCCTTATGTACTTTTGCCAATTGAAGAGGGACTTCAAGTATTAAGGTTAATGACCCTGTACATGAGGGTCAAGAAGGCAGTGGAAAGTTTTTTATCTTTTCTTCTTCTTCTTCTTCTTCTTCTTCTCCTTCTTTTTTTTTTTTTTTTACAATAAACTACAAGAATCACTCAAAGACTTAAGGAAGAAAATACTCAAAAGAAACAGAAGAAAAGAGAAGAAACATACCTTTCAAAGTTTCATGTCATTTTTGGTACAGTATGAAATCGTTTGTTTTTTGGTCAAACTGATACAGCAGCAGAAATTGCATCCCCTGGTGTGACACCATGCCGTTTTGGAAAGTGAAAACTGTTTTAAATGCATGGCTGCTTAATTTCCTCTCAGCATTATCTGAAAACGACTGAGATCCATATGGGTACCCGTGTTCTGTGACACACAAAAGAAGTCTTTCATTTCCCTGCAGAAGTCTAATCAAAACTCTCCCAGTAATTACTGAGTGGAAAAGTCCAGGTACTGGCAAGAGAGTCGGGGGCATTCATACGCTCTTTAAAGGCACCACTTGTTTATAATCCTGAGTCCACCTACACATTATTAATGGGCTGCACACAGTCCAGTCATGAATATGTATTTTCACCTTGGCTGATGGTTTCAAAAACTAGACCACGGAGTGAAAAGGAGCAACAAATAGTGTCTCTCTCTGTAATTGGCTGTCAGCAAAGGTAATATGCAAATATAGAGCCTTTCTAGCCACAGCATTGTACTGGATGTAGAGCTGCTTTTTGATATGTGTGAAAAGGCTTTGATCAGACACTAGTCACTTGAATTAATCTGCTGGACTGTTTTCAATTTTTAGTTCTTCAAAAACAGTAAAAAAAAAAAAAGAAGGAAAAAAGTTGTATTTCTGTACCATTAGACTGAATATTAATGCATTTTTTGCTACTAAATAAATAGAAAATTAACAGCTGCTAAGAATCAAAGAAAGCACGCTGAATATGTGTGGTATCAAAAAAGATTAAGGTGCCGGGCAACACAAAAAGCAACCTCAAATTTGAATAACCATGACCATTAATCATACATCAAACACACAATAAAGAAACTTTTCTCATTGTATGTCAAGGCTCTGTCAGCATACAATGATGGAAAACAATAAAGATGTTATCCGCGACACAGTACTCTGACAGCTACTGAGCTGTCATTATACGATCATGAAGTCATTTCCATGCCTAAGTTGAAAGCATATTATTATGATTAAATACAACAGTGAAATGTCAATCAAAGCCATGCCATTATTTCCTCATATTCTATTGCCAAAGATACCCACACACTCTCGTTTAATATTTCTGTCCATTTTTGATCATGATCTTATAACCACCACCATGGGGGGCCTTTTATCACATGCAAAAAAAAAAAAAAAAACTGGGCAAAGTGTTTCTATACATTTGGAAGTCCTGAGTCTGTAATGATACATTAAATGATGTTCTAATCTAAAAAAAAAAATCATATGATAAAGCAAGGAGATGTGAAAGAGAATAGAAAGAAATGAAATGGGAAGCATCCATTAAATTTATTCTTGCTTAAACTGTTTGCTATGCTGTATGTTTTTCCATCCACCACATTTTCTTCTGTATATACAGTTTAGGGTTGCCATGGGGCTGGAGCCTATCCCAGGTGCGAGAGATGGGGCAGGTCATCAGCCTGTCACAGGACTAACACAGGGAGACAGAACTATTTGCTATTCACACCTATAGGAAATTAAGAATCACTGATTAAGCCAACCTTGACACTCCATGTCTTCGGACTGTGGGAGGAAGCTGGAGTACCCAGAGAGAACCCACGCAGGCGGAGAACATGCTGCCCCTGTATTTTCTTCATACAAAATATTCTATAGATATTTCTAGATATTATAATATTTTAGGTAAGTGACCCTTACCTTTTTAGTAAGATCACCAACAACACATTTAAAAATACCACAGAGGGACTACAGGAAATGTGACCTTATGGCTAGGTTATACAGTAGGATATGGGGCCACTGGGATAACTGACTGGCTACCACTCACTATACTAAATCACTACTGACTGACCCACTGTGTGTGCACAGTTTTCTGCAGTACACACCAGTTTAAATACAAGAGCTTTATTCACTGTGTGTGTGGAAAGGGATAGATCATACTGCAGTTAACTGTTTCCCAGCACTTGATTCAGTTGAGTAGTTATTTATGGGACTATGTGTTGTGCTCACTGCCTCTAAAAACAAACACAAATATATGATTACCCACTGTCCCTTGTAAGGACTTGGTTAGCTATGCAGGAGAGGCACAAACTTTTGCACTTTTGCTGTATTCATGTGAATTTATACTAGCTGTGTGGCAGCTGCTACAACAGCTGAGAGGATAAATGTAAGAAATATGGCACAGAGTCCAGGCTAAAACTGTTAAATAGCTAATCAGGGCACTGATTTTAAAATTCCAAACAGATGTATGTTGATGAGATTTATGTATATATTATAAGGAAGTTGTGATAAAAATCAGACATAGAGAGACATATAGAGATAACAATCATTAAAGTTAAAAAAGCCAATAAATATAAAACTGAAGTCACATACACGACAATGATAAAACTGAGAGTTAACACTTTCAATCATGCATAGTGATTAAACCTTGTTCTCAGTTTATGAAAGCACTGTATTTATGCAGAATGCTCATTTTTAGTTAAGCAGAATCAAAAATAGCAAAGCATGCTTTTAGAGCTTTGAAGCACAGATGCTTGCAGTCTCAGTAGGTTTAACCATGAAGAGGAGTTTAAACATCAGACATGTTTTTCTAAACTAATAATTTAATTTCTCCTAATAGAAAATTCAAGACACACTGTGTGCGATGAAAAATTGCTGACTGCACGGGCTCCACCGTGTGACTGTGCAAAAGACCTTGACTTGGACTCCAGAGCTGTTAAAGCTGCCCAGGGTGCATTCCTTATCTGCATATTTGCGGCTAGGCATTTCTCCTGCTTTCTACATGAAAGTATAAAGCTGGCTAATTAGACTTTCCAGGTCAAAGGTTTCAGAGCTGGAGGAGAGAAGAATCCTCTTGGGAAGGGCACGTCCAGATGTGGCTTTCTATTCCTTCACTCCTCATTCCCTCTCTTTTTTCAAGCATACCTGCAAGTCCTGCAGAACAGCATGTGGACAGCTGCACAATAAGCTTATGAGAATGCTTAAACAACCTGTTCAGAGATGCATGAATTCCACAGTATAGTTGAGAGTTGGCATCATTGTGGGCTGTACTTTCCATTCACACTCCAACACTTCAACAATTGCGTCTGACGGGGTTGCTGTTATTTGTTGTTGTTAATATTATTGTCAGCCATAAGAAAGATTTAGAGCTGACACAAAGACTGGGAGATTCAGTTGCTCTCTTTTATGCAGTTTATGCTTTTGCATAGAAGTAAATAGAAAGTCCATGTTTAAAGATAGCTGTTTTCCACAAAACAGCTCATCAGTCACTAAACTCTGATACTTTGGCCCAAGAGCAAAATCCCCACACTTGTGGAACTCCTTCATCACCTTTAATTACTGAAAGAGAACATCTGAAAACACATTCACTAGAGCCTTTAGCAGCAAAACGAAGAGTACTTGGATAAATGCAAAAAAAGATATAGGGTTTCAAGACATACCACTGCTGAAACCCAGAAGGTGACAGAAATCATGATTTGAGCGATTCTGTCTGATTGTAGAAGCATCATAGGCACAGGGTGAGGACTGAAAAAAAAAAAGCTTAGGGCTAATCACTTAACATACTGCTCAGAATGAAATATATTCCCAGCCCCGGCTAACTGCATTATCCAATTCCCGTCTTTAGTGGTGAAAGATAATAAAGCAAGCAAATGTGAATGTAAATGGTCCTGTAATTACCCCCATTAATTGCTTGTTTGTTGCTGCAGTGTTGCTGGGCTTTTGGAACAATAGCTCAAAAGCTTGTCAGAGCTTGTCCTGATGTGCTGATGCTCCTCTGCGCTCAAGTCTTCCTCTTCTTCTGTCCTTTAACTTCCTTCCTCTCACTTGTGTTTATGCGCTGAGGCAGAGGGGACCCCGTGTCTCATCGCCATCATTTGGATGAGAGATGGAGTCATCATCGGCCTCGTCCCATCACTGCAGCCCCGCCACAAGTGGAAGGGGGTGGTAGGGTGTTACCATGACAACCACATCAGATTGGTCAAAATGAGACCAGCCACCCAAAAACATTGACTTTTTTTTTCTTTATAGCTATTCCGATATGCTAATCTATCAGCAGCAGCAGTGGCGGTGGTGGGAAGGGGGTGGTGGGTGAAGAGGGGGAATAAAATTGTAATAAGGCAGCTGTGAGGGATACCAATCTGCAGGGAAAGCTACTTTATGCAGAAATCCAATTTAAGAGATTGGCTTACTGACTGAGTCATTGAAGGTAAATCCAATGGTAATTATAGGTAAATCAAAGGTGAAAGCATGCAAAACACTCCCGTACACAACTCTCTCTCACTCTCGTTTGCTCTTGCTCTGTCCTCCTGCTACTCCCATTACCATCACTATGCTGCTTACCAACGAGAGGCAGGGGCAGGGTGCATAGCATGGAAGATAAGCATAACCACGGATTCTAGCCTTCACGGCTTAAAGAAATTCGACACTCATGAACACCCTTAATTTTGCATCATGCTAAAGATAGCTGACATTTCCAATTCCACAAGACAATTTGAATAATGTTTTAATACCTTTGCCCATGCCAATCAAGGTAATCCAGCTGCTATGAAGGAGAGGATAGCGGCACTGACATTTTTGTCTTTTGATTGTATTGGCATCTGACCTGTGAAAACAGCTCAGGCTTTTCTAATCACCCCCATACTAAATTATTAACTACAGCTAAAACAGAAATGATAATGGAAAGAGTGTGCCAACTCTCACACCTCTTGTTGGATAAGTACCAACATCCCACAGGGAGAGGATAATTATGAGTGGGAAGCAACAAAAACAGTCAAATCTTCATAGCCAAAGAAACCAATTTATCAGACAATAGCAAAGCAATATTATAAAAGCAAGGTATTTTTGAGACTTTGACATATAATCCATGATTTGACATTATAGTATGACATTTCAGAAGTAGCTTCCCAGCTCTCCTATTTGTTCTGCCCCCTGAGACGCACAGGAGCAGTAATTTGTTAGATTGTAGATAGAGGGCTAATAAATAGTTGCGCTACAGGCTCACAAGTCATTTATCCTGACCTTTTATTTCAGGCAAAATCAATTTTCTCTTAATATGCCACTAATAAGGAGACACTTTTGATTTGTTTGGCTCTCAAACTGCACTGATGCTTTTAAGCAGGGTTGTGGCCAGATGTTCCCTGTTTGCATTTTGATGTTTTGAGTGAAATCAGCCACTTTGAAACTGTGTAAACTGCTTACGGGACTCCAAACACAAGGAAACATAGCACAGAAACACACAACCAGAATTCAGTCTGTTTGCTCGGTGGAACTATCTTAGTATCTATGGTGCTGGTGAGGCCACATAATTTGTTATATCTAAGAGATATAATGCTATATTTTGCAACAAAAAAAATGTACCTGATTACACTTTTAATGTTTCCTGTTTATCAAACTGATGAACTGTTTATATATTTAAGGCTAAATGTTGCCCACACAGTGCAAAACGAGGAAATTATAGAAAAAAAAATGGCAAGAACATGATACACCACTGTACCGTGTTTGCTACTTGCAATAATAACTAGGACTAATAATGCTGATTAGACCTTGTTTTTCACCCCCACACTACTCTGTCAAAAGGAAGAAAAAAAAAGAAGAGAAAGAAGAGAAAAAAACCCAAAACCTAGTGGCACTGAGGGCTTGTGGTGCTGTTGCTTTGTGCCACCAGTACTGTTTTGGGTTTGTCAGAAATAAATCCAAAAGTCACTTTAGTGCCTTCATATCTGTTTAATATACATTATCCTGTCATACTGAAATGATGTCTCTCTTTATGATCTCATTCCTCGGCTGAAAGCTAAGGGATGCTGCATACATACACTTCCTAAATAGCAGAGTCAACAGTTTGACAGAATAATTTATTTATGTTGACAACATGACATTTATCCTCATTTCACCTTATTTCTAAACCTTCAAATGTTTGAACACGGGAGAGTCACATTACAGAGTCAGTCTGATAGCAAATCAGATCACACCTTTAAGTCTGGCATGTCTACAGGGCTTGAAGGATACCGGTAAAGATGGTTGGGAGAAAATAAAACAATGCTGAGATCAACAGCTTTGGTGAATACAGCCTGAAACAGGGAGGTTTGAGAGTAAGTTTGACTGACAAAACAATTAGACTAAGCCATAATGCACAGTTTGCAGGTCATACATACGTGGCTCACAGGATGATTGATAGCCCCAAAGTTTGGTTTCAAAACAGCCTGCTTAATCTCTAAGGGTTTGGGTTAAAGACATATCAGGAGACTTGTTGGTAACCATTGTCTTCATGAGATTTATTCTTTTCCTCTCCCTGGAGAAACATGAAGAAACCTTGTGAGCAATCCAGGAAGCCCAGCAGCTACATTATGGATTATTTGAACCGCCAAAAGATTTTTGCAAACATGCACCGAGATCACAAATGCCAGCTTCACTCACAGCACAACAACCTTGTATTTCCAGAGCCTCCCTCCTTGTCTGTGTTTTCCCCTTCTCACTTACCCCAACTTCCCAATTTATATGTAAATTCCCCCTCCCTTAAACAATGCACAAACTATATGCACATCTATCCTTCAGTGGCAGAGACCCAACCCACAATAAATAGCTTGGTCTCTTGCATGAAAAGGAGCTGCACGACTCATTGCAATTCAGTACTTTAACTGTGGCGTTGTGAAAACACCTAATAACACCTAAGAGTTTACGTTTTCTACCCTCTGTGACTAGAAATATTTTATTGCGCATTTTGTAACAACCAAAGCATGGAATAAAAAGAAAGAAATGGGAATAACCTCTCCGTTATACAAGCGTTTGTGTGCTATAGTAAACACCCTTCCCATCTACCAGCAGTAATTTTCCCTTGGCAGTACAGGGAAGAGTGCTGAAAATCAGGTGGCTGTAACGACCAAGGATGATGTCTCATCTGCTACTGCACAAACTTTACCATGCCAAAAGACAATTACTCAGTCATCTATTTTAGCTCGCAATGTTGGAAACGGTAACACACACACACACACACACACACACACACACACACACACACACACACACACACACACACACACACACACACACACACACGCGCACACACACACACACACACACCAAGTAATATTAAACTCTAATTATCTTTTATCGATATGTCCATTAAACATTTATCAACATTAACTAATTGCCATTTGTTAGCCTTTAATAACTTATGACATTAAATTACACAGAATTCTTTAGCTGATCACAAACTTTACAACTTAGCGTAACGGCAAATTTGTAATCAGCAACAAACATGCTTCTTAACTCATTTGTTTAGAAATAAGTTTGTTTAAAAAAATTTTTTTTTTCAAGATTACACAAGCTGAGATTAAGGGGTTTGAGATAATAATTTGCTTGCAAGCTCTGTTTGATGGCTTACTGCTTTGAGGTGAATGGCCAAGCCATTTTGATAGATATGATATTTAAAATATTCACTTTGGGTAAAATCTCCTCAAAGCCTCCCCTTCTCCCCCATCATCAGATAGTGGTTAAAAAGCCTTGGCTTCATCAAATATTCACATTTCAACGCTGATAGAAAACGAGCTAATTTTTTCTTTAAAAAAAAAAAAAAGAGTGCTGTTGGTTAGATTTCACTTCAGACTAAAATGACTGGCTGTGACAGCCTTCCTACAGTAGTTACATCCCCTTGACCACAAAAATCCATCTTGAATATATATTCCAGTGATGTAGCACAATTTAAGACCTCATTTACACTTGTACAATGTTTGAGTAATTGGCTGAAGAGCAGGGACTGCTGTGGTCTGGATGCTCCACAGAGCGTTAAACGATGCTGAGAGGGTCTGCTGTGGTGTTGAGCTAATACAATTTGTTTCCTGTGCCTCTGCTGCTTTGTTGGATTAGTTTTCTGCTTTTACTGCTCTGCCTCTATCCATCTGAAAGAGGGCAAGCCACCAACCACCAACAGAGACGTGTCAAGCAAAGCTCAGCACTCTCTCCTCTTATGATTTACATTGGAATACAAGGTCACAAACATTCGCACACAGACATTACTGCTGTTTGTACGGTGGCCAGTTTGCCAAATGCTCCATTGCTCAGGCACAGAGAGGAATTAGTTGGCAGCCGGCCCTCTAGATTGCACTTCATGACGCCCACCTCCCATTCCCTTATTTACGAAGAAAACATATCCTCGGCGTCATCTCATCTACATTTGCCTTTCTGTTAGCATTCATTCTTAAAGGTAGAAAATGAATTGTGAAGCGCCAATGAAAAGAGGAGCAAATATAGAATAAAGGCTTAGACGTCACATACAGAATTGCGAGTGGCAGGGCAGAGAGGGATTTGATAAGAGAGAAATTCATGAGTGTGTGAAAAGGGGAGAAAGTAGCGATGCAGCAAGGACTAAAGGGAAAAAAATAAGATGAGGAATCAGAAGCAGGGGGAGATGAATTCACAGTAAGAGCACAGAGATAAGGTGGGCGTCTGAGAAGCCAGGCTATAGGAACAAGGTGGGAGTGTGGGAAAGAACCATGGGGAGCAGGTCAAACCTATTTACCTCTCCGTGCCATCAAAAGAAGCTATCGTTGCATAGATGGCAGGGGGCAGGTTTCCAATTCCAAATCGTACACTTACTTTTGAAATCAACAACTGAGACAACAACTGCATGAACAACTATGTGAGTGTCTGGTTGTAATGTGGAAATATAATTGGCAGCACCAACAATGCTTTCCCACAAAGACCTGATAATATGTCATAGGGGATCAGGACTTGCTCCTACACCACTGAATAGCCAGACGGTGATGTATCACCATCTATTACCATCATATTCATACGATAGCAGTTGTTTAAGAATTGCACAAGCAGAGATCAGGCACATCTATTGTGGCATGTCTGACTAGTGTTGTATTGCAAATTTGAATTCTAAATTCATCCATCATTTAGGAGTCTGCACATGTATGAGATTTGTGATCTCTGCTATTTCTCAGTTGAACATCTTGAAATGGTCACTTTGTTTGAGTTCCATGCCTGGCGACCTGTGAGCTCCTCACTGAGGGTGGATAACGACTCAGTGAAGTTGGGCTTAAGCAGCTTTCTAGAAAAGTCAAGGCACAGTTGAGTGAATTTCTCTGCTCGAGTACACAATCCAAGGGTGTAGAGAGATTCCAGCTATCCCAAGTACCTCTGGCCAAGAATGATTGTACAAGCCTGTGTCTGTGCACTTTTCAGCCTTTTAGCCTGGTCTGCAATCAAGGAACTGTGTTCATAGTGACTGCACACGCCAGCACCAGACACTCGAATCTTGTTTAGATTGAAATCAGTTCTATGTTTTGTACACCAAATTTCTTCAATTAACTCAGAATGAAAAGCTTTCTGTTGACCAACTGGTTAAAGCTCTGAAGTTGTTGTTTTTTTTACCCTTGTGGTCTGTACATTGCAAAGGCCAGTCAGGCAGTTGTGTACCCTTAATAACCCTACAAAAATCTTTAAAAAAAAACCTTAATACACATGGAAAGTACCTACAGTGTTACTCTTTCATATACTTGGAAATGGGTTGTCATTTGTATAACATGTTTCTAGTCTCACTGACGACTCAGAGCTTTAGCTAACATCTGCAATGGCAACTTAGAATCATCATTTAATCTAAAACACAGATCTTTGTACT
>VVHJ01033533.1:0-16488 GCA_015107715.1 Tylochromis polylepis | reverse complement strand
CACACACACACACACACACACACACACACACACACACACACACACACACACACACACACACACACACACACACACACACACACACACACACACACACACACACACACAAGACACTCAGAAGTTGCAGTCTTGGCAGCATTGCAATTTCTAGAGCAGTGAATTACATTTCTGCCTTATGAAAATGTTGATCCTATATCCCTTCTCCACTCACATGGAATAGTCGCTAATGACCAAACACACCTCCAGAAAGAGGCCGAGAATAGAAGGGCTCCTCCTCAACATCTGCTTCATTCGTCTCCAAGAGTTCCCTAGAGATCTGAAGGACTAGATCCCTTCCTCCCTTCACCCATCCTCCCCACTATTTAGTTAAAGGGCACACTGAAGGAGCAGGTTGTCCTGGTAACAAGTGCAGAGAAATTCAGAAATGACACAACCAAACACTTTAGTACCATCTGAGACTGAGCCACTGAAAGAACATCACGGTCATGGTCAGATCTCTCCCAGAGCCTATCATGTCATCATCTTGATCATGGAGCCTGGCTCCAAACAGCTTACACTTAATGAGGTATTCTGACAATGAGTTTTGAGCTGTTGAAGGATTTGGAAAAAAAATTCTTTTTCTCATCTTTTTTCTTTCACACTTTTAAACACGGCAGTCTGTCACATTGTGTTTTACTCTAATGATAGTTTTATGCCACTGCAGTGAAACACAAAACATGCGACACAGGACTTCTTAATACTGAACTGGGATTAGTGATCATTTTTGGGGCTGACTAAGTCTAGCAGACACTATTGTAGAAGTACTGATGAACAGAAAAAGGAAAAAAAAATCTTAGCTGAGCTACATTAAGGCTGAAAACCCCATAATGCTACATGCTCTCAAAAAGTGATTACTTCGTTAAACCCGAACCATTATTGAGAATCTGTAAATTCTGCTCATACTCTCCAGCATTTGCAAATAAACATCAATAACTCCTCAGACATCATTTTAAACCACATATGCATATCACCCAGCTGCCTCATCTACTTAATAAACTGCCTGTAACTGTCTGTTTTATTTAAATATAATTTCAGCTTGCAAAACTGCTCAGTGTAGACAAAACAAATCTCTTTAGAGCTTTAATGTGAAGGATTAAAAAAAAAAAAAAAGACTGTATAGATACAAAAGTAATCCCTCTAAGCATGTGCTTTGGCTGCATTCACACAAAAATTCCTGCACCTTCCTGCAGGGTTGTGCAGAGGTGCACGTGAACAATCAGAAAATAGCATTTTATTTCTCTAATTCATGGTTTTGTTCTCGCTAACATCGCTCCCTCTCATCATTCACCCTCTAGCCCGACCTCTGCTGCTCTATTTTTCTTGCTTGGGGCCAAGTTTGAATGTTGTGTTTACAAACAGCAGCTGACAATAGTGGCACATTATACCTTTAACGCTGAAATAGAACACAAGGTTCAATGAAAGATGTGCCTCTTGGAAGAGTAATTTAATTTGTCACATTGTGAGAATGGAATTAGCAAGCTACATTTCTGATGTAGTTAGTATTTGAAAGCTGATGTATCTAAGGAGATACGTCTTTCAGCTCGTGTAAGGAGATAAATGATAAAATCATTTTGTTCAGTTTTGGTTCATATGAAAAGTGGATAAATTGTCAAATTCAGCTTTGTTGTTTGCTAAATAAGAATTTGTCAGAAATGTTCTTACAGCTTCTTTGATGTCATTGTTTAAGTTTTAAATGAAAAAAACAAAAATTATGAAAAATCCTTACTGTCCTCAGCATCAAAACCTGCTTGATTTGACCCAATTACACAACTGTGCAATGCTGCTGCAAGCAAGAATACATACATTTGGAGCCTGTGAACATATGGATAAACAATCACCTTAATAAAATATTTGGTATTAAAGGCTAGATGTTTTATTATAGTGGCTTAATTTGAGCTTAAATATGAATTCTGCACTACATTGTCGGTGTAGTGCAGCATACCTTGTCTGAAGCACTACAGACACTCTGCATTTGCTAACATGAAGTCGCTGAAGGGCTCAGATGCTGGATGTAAATATAGTTGCGCTATTTCAAGCAAAGGAACAAACAAAGGGGTGGATAATTTGCTCAACTGTATTTCTAGACAGCATTATCTTAAAATTAGGCATGTTTCTTGATTATGAAAACAGCAGGACTGCACGAGAATTGCTTAGAACATGCTGATTCCTGCCCTACTGTTTTACATTTGCAGGCAAAAGCTCAAAGCAGAAGATAATTTAGCCTAGTTACTCAGGTTTTGCATAGGACTTTGAACCCAAAAAATCTGAACATTAGGGTACTCTGAGGCAAGGAAAAGTGAAAGACGGATTTACAGTATATAATTTCAGGCTGACAAAGCTCTTTTTCTCTGTTATCAGGTGCACTGTGTGCAGAAAATGAGAAGGCGGAGGAAGCTAGTGCTTCATATATATTAATATATATGCCCTTTTCTCTCAAAAGGCCCTTTAGCAGACCTAAAAATGAGAAAAAACATATGTTCTGAAAAAGCAAAGGCACTTGATGTTTTGCATGTGTTAAACTAGATTTAACAGCATATTTCTTTCGGGTGGCGCATTGCTTCTCAGCAAACTGAGATGAACAGTGGAGTGTAATGTAATGTTGCCTGACGGGCAGCAGTAATGGATAATAAATCCCAGGTTCAGGTGCTGTTTGATCATAAATCACACTCAGACTGTTAGCCAAAGTCAAATCCATCAGGCTGTAGTGCAACAGGGAGCACTGGGCTGGAGAGGTGTGAACCAAATTCCATTTTGCCTAATGTTTTGTCTCATAAAGAGTCTTAGTACACAACAGAATATTAAAAAAACATGACTTCAGTGGACAATCTGTCTTTATTAGGAAAAAGGATCACTAGTTTATTGGTAGGAGAGGCTAAAATAGGTCAGAAATTCTGCAAGAAAACGTGAGCTGGTTATTAAATACTTTGTTTTAAAAACTTGCAGTACAGAAAAAATATGCCTTTGCTGTAATTTCAATATTTTTGATATAGTTTTTATATCTGTCCAGATTCATGAGCCAGGGGGATCCAGTGAATCAGAATGTATCATCTGCTCTGTGGCAGAAATCCAAGCAGTGGGAAGCAGTTGAAAGGTTCACTAATATGATGTTTTGCTGCTTGTTTCTTTTACTGCAAGGTCATCATAAAGATAAAAATAATCCTCCATGACAAATTTGTTTTCAAAAGGTTTCCCTCTCCTTCTCTATCATCTCTGAGAAATGCTGCCCGATAGTGCTGACTCCAATAGAATGCTTTGATCGGGGCCTGATGTATTACCCTGTCTTTCCTGTAATTCAAATGCCTCCACCACTTGTTTTGGGGAAGAACATGAAAGTGTGAAATGCTCCTTTGGGAATCCTACTACAGGGCTTCTTTATTCCCAGACACATGTTGCGGCATGTCAAATTTCTAATCTGATGAAAACCTGTGTGCAAACATTTCCCAATGAAAAATAATTGCGCAAATGCAAATGCACTGCCGACTAGTAGCAGGGACCATTTATCAGTGCAGCTTGAAATTGCAGACAGCAATGTGCTTGTCCTGGCCAGGGTTCAAAATGAGATGAAAATCCTGCAGTTGATGCTTCAAGCATTCTTGATAAATTTGTCCAGAATATGATTGCAGTCAACATGTAAGATATGGGACAGCAGAAATGATCCACTTACTGAGATGTAATGACTTGTTGAACCGTAGGCTTTGCATTCACACTCTAATGGAGCGTCTAAACAATGTTTACACTTTTTGCCTAGTCTACCAGTCTCCATAAATTTTAATGGGGCAAACAGACAAATATAATACAGACCTCAGAAGTTGGTCATCATTAATAACACACGACATGCTCCCTAGCAATTTGCTTCACAGATAAGCTGGTTACAGAATGTCCAATTATGCCGCATGCCTGTAGGAAACGCTGCTATACGTAATGAGCAACAATTCAGATAGTATTCTAAACCTGATTTATAGTTAATGCATGCACTAACAAGCTGTCAGCGTATCTAACATGGACAATATATTTGGAACTCTGAACTGAGAAATATTTCTGTGCATTGTATTTCATTACACTGGCTTTTTTCTTTAGTTAGAATTATTGTATTTGTATATGAGTATTTTTGTTTATTCTTACTTTGCTAATATAAGTCAAAAGGAATAAAAAAGGATGCAGATCCATCTTTGTGTTAATGACAAACTTGTAGGATTGACACACCCTAATGACTCACAGACTTCACCAGGCTTGTGTTAGTCCTCCAAAATAAATCAAGAGCCTTTAGTTTCTAAATGAAATAGTGGATAGATCTTAAAAGGTTCTTTGAAGCAAAAGTCAGGGTCAAAAGCTTCTGCTCTTGGTTAATCAATAGAAGTTTGAAGCCAATTACCTGACTGATCAAGGTAAGAACCTTTATAAACATTTGCATTGCATTTTTGTTGGAGACATTTAAAATTGCTGCAAGCACTTTGCTCAAGGTACTTCCAGCAATGTAACTACTCTAAGCTACAGGTCAATTCTCCTATAGGGAATGCTCCATTAGTTTTTAATTATACTATGATGATAATGCTGTTTTTGAGTGATAGCTAGCTTAAAATGCTTTCTCTGAAAACATGGTTAATTCAGACCTGTTTTTTTCTGCCCTAGGAGAAGCTTGTGTACTTTATTAAGCTTCAAAAAACATTCCGAAATTTTCAAATATTTGGTTGCCCTTGTGTATCTCCTCTCCAAATTTCAGGGGCTTCAACTGAGCATGTTTTAACAAGAAAAAAACGTTAGCAACCAACAACATAAAATCTCAGATTTCACTTTATTTTCTTTTAATCACTGAGGAATAAAATTAAATGTAAATGCAGATATCACTGCTTATCTAACTTAGAGCTGCCTCCATTACACTTGGCACAGACGACCACACACTCTCACATTCACACCAAAAGCCATTTTTAAACTAACATGTATTTCTTGGGCGTGTGGGAGGAAGCCAGAGTACCTGGAGAGAAGCCATGCAGTAACAGGGAGAACATGCAAACTCCACACAGACGGGCTCCAGCTGACCGGGAGGTTTGGACAAGGAACTGCATTACTGTGGGAGGACACCACTGAGCAGCACCAGCACAAACATAATGTGAAAAAAAAGACCAGGTTGGTAGTTTAAAGAAAGGCAGTAAGACATTTTTTTCATTGTTTATCCCCATCATTCTCTTAACCTCATATCCAGCTTAGGGTCACAGGGAACTTGATATCTGCTTGAGCATTCAGTTAGCATTAACCAATAAGTTAGCTAAAGCTTTTATAAACTGTAGCAAACCAAGATGAGCAACTTTTTAATATGATTATTATATTGTATAAATTAATAAAGAAAACATTTGAAATGCTTACCAGTTGTTACATCTGTACCATGTTATCCCCCCACAACATGCTATGACATCATGTGATTAATCAGTATCACTGTTAAATCCTGTACACATATTATGATAATGCAGGAACAACACGGACATGGGAAAATCACATATGTACTCAGCATTATATCCACACTAGCCGATAGCTTCAAATGAAATCTCACGTAACACCCCAGTTGGGGCCTTCTTATATGGAGTTTGAATGTTCTTCCTGCATTTGGGTGGGTTACTCCTGGATACTCCCTGGTACTCATCTTACAGTCCAATGACATGCATCTTGGGTTATTTGCTGATTCTAAAAAGTGGACATAGATGTGATGCTGAAATGCTTAGGGTATAAAGTTTTATATTAATATATGTTTATATGAATGGATGACTTGTAGTTTAAAGCGCTTTGAGTGGTCAACAAGCCTAGAGTCCATTTTCATTTCCAACATGCACGTCTTTGGATTGTAGGGGGAACCTAGAGTCCAAAGACATTCTTCTTTTTCTGTGTTAAAAATGAAATGCAGACATATTATTTAATATGCTTTTCTTATGAAAAAGGAGTTTTATTTAAAAAGAAAACTGTTACAGGTGTCAGACATATAGAAAGATTTGTGCATATCTATCTATATCTATACACATGTAGAGGAGCTGAAGTCATAATCCATACTGGCATTTGCTTTGGTATGGTTTGCTCCATTTTAGAAAAGCAAACAACAGAAACAAGAAAGCTACACTTGTATAGCAGGCAGACGGTGATGCCTTGTAGAGTGAAGGCAGCTTTGCCATGTAGACATATTGCAAAGGCAAGCTTTTTGAGCAGGGCATTTCATGAAAGTAAATGGTTTTCGATCTCTCCTGACTTTAGACAAAATAGCTCTTTGAAATGTGCCACACTGCAGGAAATGAAACAGCGTACTTACATCTTAGGTTGTCAAAGGTAACATTTACCTTGAAATAATTTTATGTTGTACTGTATATTTCAGAGTCTGAGTGCACATGCACTCAGAGGAAAATACTGAACAGCATGACAAAAATCATCAAGCCTCATAGACCAGCTAAGGGAAGCTTCAGGTTCATGGATTTTTCTTGTGCTCATATTTCACCGTGAACTCATATCAGTCATATTAAGGCCACCAAACAGAAAAGAACAAGGCCACAGGAAAATCCAAAGGAGAAAGTTATGAAACCACAAGAAGTGGGTGTTATCAAATCAGTCTTACAGCAGTCTTACATTTCTTTGACCAGTGGTTTTTGAAAAATAGCATCTGACAACATTTCAATCAACTAAAAAAGACAATATTCATATGTACACTTTTGCCAGTGGGCACTGCTCTGTGTAGACTTTCTGAGTGAGGCCTTCAGGCACACTTTAACAGCCCACATGCCTCAAATGCCTACTGATGAGTGTATAATGGCTGTTGCAAAGACTGACTGTATGACCTTTCAGTTTCAAGACAACCACAAGTGCTCTCCACTACCACGACATCCATAAAACTTGTTTGCGTCGACTTTCTAGCTCAGTGAACAAGGAACCAAAAGTGTTCACGATCGAAAGGTCTAGCCGAGCAGCGGCACTGCGACTTCTAAGGATGTCTTGTGGTGCCGCTGCTCAGCAAAGTGTTTCAGTCGACCTGACAACATACTTACGTGGTACTTATCAGTGAGAACATCGGCGCAAAAGCAGATAAGAGACTAAAGTTCTGTCCTCATTTTACAGTTCATTCCCCCCCCCACCTTTCTCTCTCTTCTTCACTTTTCTTTTCACCAGCACTGTGGTGGATTGTTGAATTTCCCCTCCTCTAGCTATCATCCTCTATGAGTTGGCAGAATTTTTCACACTGCTTTTGGCCTCAGATCAGTGAAGCACCTTGGGCAGAGAACGAAATATAGAACCGGGACAGAGAGACAGACACAATCTCCTCCCAAGCAATTTTGATAGCAGGGGTGGCTGTGTGGGTTATTCCCTCTGTAATACGCTATGAGGCCCTAAGCTTGTTCCCTGCACAGTAGAGAGCACTCGCCTCCCTCTGCATGACTCTCTCTTGACAGTCAGACAAACAGACATCCAATCTCTGGTTTGGATGATTACGCTGCTATTGACCATGACCTTATCATTCATGTGTAGTTGGTGTGAAAGAATTCACGCACCGTTTTATGGCGAGAAAAGTCAGACCAACCTTCTTTTTCAGTGTCACTAGGGATGGGAAAAAAAAAAAAAAAAAAAAATCCAAGGCTGGTGGTAAGCATTTTGCTTTTGCGTTGCCTAAATAGGCACCTATGTGAAAGAACATAAAGAAAAGCAAACAATGAATGCTGGATGGTGGAGTGGTTACTGCTTAGACTCTAAACTGGGATGGGCTTCTTGGCAGATATTTAGACTCACATTTGAGCTTATTTTTGTTTTACGGTCCACGAGTTATTTCATTGATCAGGCTGATAACAATGGCAGCATTTCAGTGAAATATGAACTGCCAGCCAGAGCAGCTTAGCTTTCTCATTATTAAAAACCTTCAGCATCCATCTGTGTCATTTGTGTTGCCTGTGGTTTTAAGACTACTGTTGACACTTTATGTGCTGGTATCATGTATATAAAAAAACAAAAAAAACAAATCGAGATGATGTGTTATTTAAGCTCTGTCATTTGCTGTGCTAATGTATTCATAACAAGCAAAATCCCCTCCATGATAGTCTGTAGATAAGAGAATTAATCCTTGCTACGCTCATTTGGCAAAGGTTATAATTAACATTAGCACATCTTCTTTTGTTAACCAGTGCAATTACCAATAACCTGTGATACTTCTGGAAAAAAAAAAAAAGCAGTGTTCCTCTGTAGTTGGCTCACACTCTAGGAGGGAATGAGTTACCCAGAGAGATGTTATTGTTTCAGAAAGAGGCTTTAAATTTGTGCAGCTGAATGCAAATGAATGCCTTTGAAGTACAGCGATCTTAGGAAATTAAGACTCTCATTTCTTTTTTTTTTCTTGGCATGACTAAAACTGCAAGCAGCAAAAGTTGGCACAAAGGGAACCTGGAGGAAATGAATTAGAGAGCGGTCAAAGACAACAGCAACCATCTAATCTCATGAACTGTTTCAGACAAAGCTAGAAAGTAGCAGTCGGTAAGTAGTGTCAGGCTTTTTTTTCTTCTTCTTTTTTTTGCGTTAAATAGCATATTTAATGCAAAAAGGGGAAAAAAATAGCAACCTCTATCTGGGATGTGCAGGCAATTACACCAAATGCTTCCATGCATGAAATCCCAGCTGGTTGTTATTGATAAATTTCCAAACACCTCCAAAGACTTTTCAAATTACCTCTCTCGCTTATTAAAACTTTACTCATGCATTTCATATTTCTAACCCCCCACCCCAACTTCCATTCTTTTTTTTTCTTCCGAAGTCTATGTGAGAGTGTGTTTGTTAGTGCAAGAGCAAGCAAAATATGCTCAAGAAAGGTAGAGAGAGACAGAGGAGGGGAGATAAAGAAGGGGGAAAAAGGGAAATGAAGGAGAAGAAAACTGAGAGATTGTATGCAGGATTGAAATGCTGGACGTATGAAGATACAGAACCACTTATCTGTTCCTGGAGTACCGATGGATTTGTTAGTAGCAGGGATGGTATAAGATGAGCATATTTTGAATCTCCTCTCTATTCAAGCAGCATACCTTTTCATTAACGTGAGCTACTTCTCTTTACATGGCTGAATGAGATTCCCTTTAAAATCATGTGAAGGTCAGATGACTTGCTGTACTCCAAGGGATCTCCAAATCTTCTCCCTAAATATTCCTTAGCTTCCATGTCATTTCGCCAGGATAGAGCTGCCTGCTTGAAATGACGCTGAAATGACTTAATTGCGCTGAGTGCAGATAAATGGATTGCATAAATGCAGATGAATAAGTAAGAAAGTGGCTAAGTTATTTATTTCCTCTCAAGCCAAACATCCTTCAACATTTGAGGTGTGTTCAGACCTTTTGAAAATAAGAATGGCACTTAACCAGACATGTCTTTTGTGCTCCAAACCTATGAAAAGCACAATTCAATTAGCAGACAATTGCAAAAACCCACAAACCCTGCTGTAATCACACAGCGCATTTACCATAAAAGAGGTGACAAGATGCTTTTGCAGGCCCTTTTAGCTCTTGTTTCAATAAACCATTTATCTACAATGCCATGGGAAAATTTGCCTTTCCTCTCACCAAACACCAAAACACTCTGATTGATGAGATTTGCGCTGCAGTTTCTAAACAACCGACTGGCCTATTCGAGCAGGATTTTGGGCCTTCTTTGCCGCCCTCTGACCGCCACATTTGTCGTCCCTGCTCTTAAACCCATCGCGCTCTCCCAACCAAAGGCAGATAAGAACATCCCACCCATGAACACATTTATGCGTAAATTTAGCTCCATGCAAAGCCCTTCATGAATAAAGACACAGTTCTAACAGCGACAAGCCTTTATTACAGCGTAATTAATCATCCCATTGGGCTAGAGATTAATAGCAAGGGAAAATTAAATGCATCTTTGCACACTGTGCAGAGATTGATTTTGTAAGACTCTGAAAAATAATGAAAGGTGCAATATGATTAAAATAAATGGCGCTGCATGTTGTTCAGCCCTCAAATATTTACAGGGCGTAAATATTTATCAGCAAAGTCTTAAGCAGTGCAGAATAACAGCCATCAAGCCTCCTCAGGAGAGGAGCACATCTCACACTGATGGATGTGAACTTTTTTTTTTGTCCTCAGAAAGCATATTATGGCGCACACTTTTGATGTCAGACTGCTCCATAGATGCCGCAAAATGCTACATAAAACAGCATCCCCTTTTTAACACTTCCAATATGTGTCACAGAGATGTACTGAACGCACAAGACCTCGCTGGTAATAAATTACACATTCCTCTCATGTACCCTCCAAACAGTCCTCTGAGAAGCACACATAAACCCACAGCTATACTGTAAAGTAAATGCACAGTAAGACCTATCACCCCTATAGTGTACAGGCCACTTGGGGCCATGGCAGCTCAGACAGCAGCAGAGGTAAGTGGTTCTGGTGCCATGCAGAGACGCAAGGAGGCAGGCTGCCACTTCTGACTCGTCTGTGGGCTGCAGAGGTGTACATAGAGCTGGATTAGTATGCAGCGGCCGTCTGGAGTCGTGGTGGGGCATGGTGTCTATTCTGACAAAGCACAGGTGGGGAGAGTGAGCGTTTGAACAAAAAGGGAGGTTTCCTTTGATGCTATAACACTCAGACTTGTCATCCAAACAATATGTCATTTGCTCTTTAATTCCTTTTTTCCCCCATCCCTGAAAAGGTGACAATGGGAAGTTGTAGCGATGGTGCTGCCGAATAAGATGTTAAAGGGAGTATCTGTTGCGTAGAACAACAAACAGCAACGAAAAGAGCATGATAGATAGTTTTTTAAATCCTTAATTTACTGGCTGGGTTCACTAAGAACGTCTTCTTATTCATGGTAACAATGAAGGGGGATCAGTAGAAGAGAGAACAGGAGTAACACTCGGCTGCATCGCTCCAAGCAATAATGGATTTTTCTTACCAGAAACTAAACACCTGTGGCTCTAATTACAGAACTGGCATTTTTTTTAGCTCTCTGTGGTGACGGAGAGAGCAGTATTATTATTTTATATTATTGATATTTTACTACACATAGTATTGCAGTGCCAACATCCAGTAGTCATACTGCGAACACTGCTTTTGGCATTTGCCCATATCTTTAACTGCCTCTCCTGCTGGCTGCTTTGAGGCGATATTTTTATATTAGAGAGCTGCTCTGATTCATGTTTGACCTCTCTGCCACACCATCCCTTTTGAATGCAGTGCCGGCAGAATAACAAATGCTCTTGTTGGTATAAAAATGGAGGAATTTTCATGAGTGCGAGGATTTGAAAGTAAATTGATAAAACGTTCACATAGATTTAATGTAAAAAGCATGAAGAAAGGGTACTAGTGGCGTGACAGTTAATGCCTTTGCATTGGCTGAGGTGAAAACGAAACCGGAATGCTGAATTTTTTCCAGTGAAAACATTCTGACTGATTTGCATGGCTTAAGGTGTTTGAATCCCATTTTCATACTCAGTAGTTTGTGCCTGTTTTGCGGGAGTCTTTCCGGATTTAGAAGTCCATTGACTTCACTCTGTATCAAGCGTGTATCGGTCAGCATATAATTCTTCTTCTTAAAGGTCATTTTGTGGTCAGCAACATGGAGACATCAACCAGTGACAGGGAGGAATATGTTTTGCGTTGCTTCCATCATCCCGAAAATGTATCCAATTGATAAAATCCATATTAAATGCCATGACTCATAAGTGACTGCCTGCCTCTAACAAAAGCAGACACCAGATTGCATGTCTCATCACTGGTGCACTCCATTTAACACGGGCCGACAGACAAATTGCACTTTGTTTTCCACGCACACATACATATACACCCTTCACGGTGGTGTTCTTTACCATCTAGCAAACATAATATTGCATAGGTACTCATTGCAGAGCTTTTTTCATGCTTTTGTTTGCCACTTGACCTTGAGACAAGGAATATTATGTTGTTACCAAACTACAAAAATCGCCTGTGTGTGTCCTTGTATCAATAATTAAACTTACAGCTGTTTATGTTGTGTTGTTAATTTGCTTTGCTGAAACTAATTACGCAGCGGGGTAGCAGTATTTTTTTGCGACTTCCCCTCCAAAGGACACAAACGTAAGCGAGGAGGTAATGCACCAGAATTGTAGAGTGTTTCTGTTCTGCGCTTTGGCATACACGATTGCTGCACTAGCTCCCCCCCCCCGATAAGGTCTTTGTAGCCCCGTGGCACTATCCAGCCCATTACCCCCTCCTGCTCTGCTGCTGATTCATGTGAAGGGGTGACATCTTAAGGCACATACCTCCTGGGTAGCCTTCCCTGCATTCAATATTTTTCCTTCTGTACTGTATATACACAAATGCTGTTGTCAAATAACATCAAGCTGTGTGACTTTAGATCCATGTGCCTGCTGTGTGCAGACTCTTGTGGACGTCTTATCCTTATCATTGCTGCTAAAGCCCCCTGTTGCATTATCAGATCACACTATGGTGGACATATGGGGGTCATACATTAGTTACACATGGGTTTACAGAGTCTTTTATTCTTCTAGCAGCTCTCATCTCCCAAAGAGCCCATCCTGACCTGTGTGTGAGTGCCATTGGTAAACATCAAGTACAATTATCCTTGCACCGATAGTTTTTTTTCTTTCTTTTTTTGTTTTCTCTCTGATTCCAACATCCTCTGGGATTTTCACAGGAGCAAATAGAGAAATTCAGAATGAACTATTACCTGACTCTGCAGTTTTCTTTGCCCTGTGATAGATCTCACATCTTTCACTACACTCTTCTGATGCGGTCCATGTGCAGTTACAATGTCCAACAATCCAAAGGAGAGAGAAACCAAATGAACCAAAAATCAGTCACTCACAATCAAATCAGACAGGGTAGCAGATATCACTGAAGGCTGAAGGGAGACATTTCTTACCTGAAAATGAAAGAAGCTTCACTTTTGAACCTTGGTATTGTGTAACAAGGACACCAGCAAATATCTTGTTCTGCTAATATTAGATTAACTGATGCCCCTGGGATGCTGGCATCCACTGAATCTGTTTCCATCTAAAGCATTACACAAGCAGCCCTCGGGAAACAGTAAACGTTGCCCTAAAGTAGACAGATCCCCGTCAGCTACAGCTCTGAGATTCGTGACATTCCTGCATTAAAGAAAATATACATGCATCAACTATCCAGGCTTATGTTACCATTTTACATTAACGGGTAAAATTGTCCCATGTTCCATGTACCAAATAGCGTGCAAAGCATCACATGTTGATGATTTAGCCAAATGTCAGAGCCCCAGATCATAAAAGAGACCAGAAGTGCACCCTCAGTTTGTGAAAAATGTAAAATCTCATCTTTTACCTTGTGTGAAGCCATGACTGCAGGCAGGCTGAAATATCTCACTTCTCTGTTCTGCTCTGGCCTTCTTGAGATAACGACCCCAGAGTCAATCTGCCCACTACTGATCACTGACTCTAAGCTACTTTTATCCTCACTCAAGTGACCAGGAACCTAAACCAAAAGTCCGTTCTTTCAACTGCATTAAAGAGAGAATATACATCACTAAGCGAAAGGCTTAACCTTCAGGTTGAGTGGTACCTTTTGAGCTTAACTCCACAAAGCTGACATATTCACATTGAGAAAAAGCTGCAGTGGAAAGACAGAAATACACTAAAGTCCTTATATAGGCTGAAAGGATAATGAAATGCTTTGAAATTATGGTAAGCACTATACTGAAAGATGCACTGTTACCACACAAACTGATGCTGTGTTATGTGCTTTGGTTGCCCTCATCTGACCACTTCCTTGTGTGACCTGAGAATCTCTCAGAAACTAATGGCTGTTTTGGCATGAAATGCGCTGTACACATTCATGCTTCCAACAGGGAGAAAACTATCGATTTTTGTGACCCGACTTTCCTCACAAACCGCCTCTAGTTCAAACTTTGCCTGCTCCGGTGGCATCAAGCCTGGTTGTTAGCACTGTGGACTCACAGGAAAAAAATATCTTCAGTTTTAACTCCTCTAAGCTTAACTGGAGTGATACACACGTGTCGGGAACAGTGTAAGAAAGACTTTTTACTCCTGCCCTTTACCAAGGCACTACACCTTGAAATTAAGCAGCCTTTCTAGTGCCTTTGACAGTTGGAAAAGGTTCATTTGTACAGGATGAATTCTCCAGAGGACTAATTAACTGCAATTTAAAGCAATACTCACACTAAAAGGTATCATTAAATATCAAGTGCTCAACATTTGGGGCTTTGAAAGTTACTATGAAAAAAAGTCAGCGATTTCATGCTTTAAAAAAAAGAAAGCAGAAAAACAGAAGGCATAGTCAACTGGTATTCAGTTGCATTACAGCACATTGGTCTTTCCCATTATGATCCTCACTAAATTCATAGGAGTCCTTTGAAAGGTTGTTGAGATTTTTCAGTCTGATTTTAAGCGGTCGACTGACCAAGATTTGCATCCTTAGAAGCGTAAACATGTTGCCCACACTCCTAAAAACCATCAGCAGAAACATGTCAACCCTCATCTAAGCTATTTATTGATGGGTAATTCATAAAGATAAGTAGTGGATTACAGTGCAGGAGTGGTTTGAGAAGAAATTCAAACTGGCATAAACGCAACTCTTCATTAAAACATACAAACCTTTTCCTATGGTTAGCTTAGCAAGGTTTTCAGAGTATTGTATCATATAGGATTAACTAATCTCTCATCAAACTGTGTCATCTGAGAGAACAGTGCTGACTGCAAAGTTAACAATAACTAATGAGGCTTGTTCAACTTAATTTCCTTGTGTTTTGTTTTGTTTTTGAAAAGCGGGCAGGGTTATGTTTGAGCATTAGGATATTAATTAATCACTGGGCAGTGGCACGGATCCAAACACACTGCTCCTGCCAACAGAAAAATGACTTTTGTTTGTTTCTCTGTTGTGATCCAGCAAGAGTATAAACTAGCATATTTCAAAATCTGTGTCACAACCTGTCTCTCTCTGGCTACCAAGCATAATAAGAGCAAAAACAACAGCAACAACAAAACCAACAATGATAGTATTAACAACAAAATACTGTGCTATTATATTTGTAGATGAATAAAGATATAAAGTGCTTTACACAGGGAAACAATTCAAAAACACAGTCACACAGTATTTATGAGTATCTGCTAGCAATCACTATAAAAATCACCCTACAAGTTTTTTTTTTTGTTATAGCTGTTACTGAAGAAGTGCATGTAAAATGTTTTGGGGCGTCATTACATGCAGATGCACCAGACATCGCTACCGTGGAAACTGGAATTATCTAACATATTCAATGTTGCAGAACTGGTTATTATAACCCTGACCAAGTAGTTTCACAACTTAAAGTTAACCGAACAGCGAGTGACAGTTAAGAAACTCAAGTGTGTTTGTGTCAGAGCGCCACCCTTCCCTTGAGGTGGACTTGGTCACTCATTTAAAATGAACCCTCTACTGCATGTCTTTCTGCAATACTTGCGTGTTTTGAGTTTTCTCACGAGACATCATCTGAACATTGCTCAATTGTCCGCCATACTGGATGTGATACAACCACCGGTTGCTAGGGAAATGAAGCTTATGCATAAGTTCAGTAGGGAAAATCTATAGTCACACGTCTGTCTGCTTACCAGGTGTTGGCGGCTAATCTAAGCGTTGCATCACTTCCACTTTCCCACGCTGTCAAGCTGATTGTGACATTGCTGGTCTAGTCCAATCAGCTTTCTGCCAGCCTTCTTCAGGCCAATCAGCCTTCACGCCGAGGACTTTAAATCTCACGCCACATCCTTCGTTCTTCCTTGGAGTCACCTTTGTGCAACCCACCTCCTCCCCATCACCGCCTCTTATCACTCAGGCTTCATTCAAGCCTCCATCTTCATCTCCACCACCTGCATCTAGACTCCAAGGGGGGGGTATGTCCCACTCTAATCCCCATGATTGCTGGGATTCCACCCTGCTGTGCTTAGACCCTCAGGGTCTAACGTCAAATGCCTCAAATTGAATTCTGTACACCAATAAATCATGTTCAGTTCCGTCTAATGATAACTCCTTATTGAAATGCATGTACAGTGGCTTGCAAAAGTATTCGGCCCCCTTGAACTTTTCCACATTTTGTCACATTACAGCCACAAACATGAATCAATTTCATTGGAATTCCACGTGAAAGACCAATACAAAGTGGTGTACACGTGAGAAGTGGAACGAAAATCATACATGATTCCAAACATTTTTTACAAATAAATAACTGTAAAGTGGGGTGTGCATAATTATTCGGCCCCCTTTGGTCTGAGTGCAGTCAGTTGCCCATAGACATTGCCTGATGAGTGCTAATGACTAAATAGAGTGCACCTGTGTGTAATCTAATGTCAGTACAAATACAGCTGCTCTGTGACGGCCTCAGAGGTTGTCTAAGAGAATATTGGGAGCAACAACACCAAGAAGTCCAAAGAACACACCAGACAGGTCAGGGATAAAGTTA
>VVHJ01033531.1:0-11961 GCA_015107715.1 Tylochromis polylepis | reverse complement strand
AGGGGGTGGGGGGGGGGGGGGGGGGGGGGGGGGGGGAGGACTCATCAAAGCAAACTAGTTTCATGATATCGGTTTAAATTATCAGCTGAGTGGAGAGGCTCACAGGGATACAACATAAATGTCTGCTGCAACCGCACAAATGACTTATCAGCATTTTTACTGAGTAATGTTTAAGCACGCCAGGACTTGCTAGCTACCAAATTAGATCTCTGATGTTGAAGTTATCACTAGTGGCATTCCAATCCAAGCCTAACCCTAACCCTAGGAAATCCAAACATCAGTGTTAATTTCACTGACAAATCCTTTTCGTCATAGTCTTCATCAACGACCTTTGTTTTCCCCAATGAAAACAAGACGATAACTAGATAAAAACCCATGCACAAAGAAAAAAATGATAACGACGTGCACGGACAGCTTCATCGGTGAATAAAAGTGAGATAAAATATTCTGGTTATTTTAGTAAATAGCTCCAGTACTTCCTGTTTCTCATGAAAACGTGACAAAATGCCAACGCTTCAGAGAAAGAGACGAGTCGGCACATCGAACAATTTTTAGGAAAATAAGATGTCTTTTAAATCGTGTGGAGCAACTGTCACTGGGAAAACATGACAAAAACTTTTACACATTATATTTTAGTCAGCTGCATTGACTTCAGATTTAGTCTTTGATAATCTAGTTTTTTATCAGTCTAGTTCTGACTGAAACGTAAACTAAAATAATTTAGATGCCTAAATTAAGATAAAAACTAAATCAAAATTTGCTGTAGCAAGTTTTTTTTCTCCAGAATATAGGGCACAACCTATGGTGACTTAGACCTCATACAGTTACTAAACAGTTTGAATTTTTACCACATATTGTTCTGTACGTGCAATACTACCGTAAATTAAAGAAATGTGACTGCCATGATTCACATAATTTGTACACAGCTATTGTAACCACCTAGGTGCAGGTTCGCGTCTTGAGTAAGGAGGTTGCACAGCTGAAGGTGAGTCACACCTCAGACTTTTATGACACTGAAAACGGCCTTTCTGTTTCTAACCTTGTAACATCACCGCGTCTCTGGGGTCCATCTGTGGTTAACTTTGAGGGTGGAGGCAGCGGCGGAGTTCTGGTGGGGTTAGCGCCCCCCACGTTTTGTAATTTTTGCCTGTTAGGATAAAGATGTCAGAGTCGCCTGTAGCTTTTGAGGAGTTACAGCTGCTTCAGGTCTACGATGTTAACACAAAGCTAGCAGGAGGAGATCAACGGGCCCGACAAACCGAGCTGATTTTAAAATGTTAAGGAGTAGAGATCAACAAGATTTTTACTTGGATAAATCCACTGCCATCAGCTCTGTGGGCTGTTTTTCATCATCGACACAGTAGTACATAAACTCTTCAGTTCTTTTATACTTTTTGGAAATAATTAAAAAAAAGTTTAGTTTCCTATTATCAGCTGGAAACTGCAGTAATGTCACGAACTTTCCTTTCTAAAAAGAACGAATGAGTAAAGGGATGGATTGCTTTTTAAAAACGTAAGCATCATGTGTGATGCATTGCTTTCTGTGAGTAATGACCCCTACACTTTTGTATCATTATGATAAATGATACGACTGATTCCTCTTTAGCTGTCAACATTTCTGTCTAGAAGAACTGATATTAGAAAAACGAAGACAAATAACAAGTATGGCGTCGATGTCTTCAGTCCCTATACGTTCCTGCCTCCCCTCACCTCCCCGTTGGCCTCCATGCTGGGTTCAAATCAATTCCATCAATGAAGCCATCACAAAGGGAACATTACCACAGTGTTTTCCTGTGGAACAGGCCTGGTAATTACAAATCAAACGAGACAAATACATCCCGGTTAATGAGCGTTAAACGGATGTTAATTATCCGATTGAATGGCTGTCACCATTAAACTGTGTCTAATGGAGGGAGTGGGAGGAGGAGAGGTGGGAGGGGTCGAGAAGAAGGGTAGCTTTAAAAAAAAAAGGAAAAAAAGACAGGCGTTCTGAAAGGCATATTAGCAGCAGATTGAGAAGATCAGACAGTGTGAAGCGTGTGTGTCGGAAACGCAAGCGAGAGGGGAAAGGCGTGGGGAGATGCAGCGGGCGGGAGGGAGGAGGGGAGGCTAAACTTTCCTCTTTTTCCAACATTAGCGATTGCTGCAACGCATCAGAGGGGAAATTAATCAACTGTTTTTGATTATTTATATATTTGAAAAGGACAAAGCGTGCAGGAGGAGGAGAGCTGAGAGGAGGCAGGAGTCACACTGCGCTAATGTGGTCACAGCCGGTCTACCAGGCAGCTCCAGTCAAAACAAATCCGTCACAGAAGGGTGGAAAAAAAGAAAGAAAAAAAAAGAAAGAGAAGGTTCACACACTTAACATTCAAAACAAGGTACGACCCCTCTGTGATTCATCAAGAAGCTCGTGTAACGAGAGGAGAATCTGGATTTGGATTAGCAAGTATATTCTGAACAACTCCCAAACTGCTGTTTCAGGACGAGCATGCGCGCGTTCGAACACAAGTATCGTAAAAAATCCTCGCAGGATAAACAGACAACATGCCTGACAGTGAATGAAGGACGCAGGTCACTAAGTGCTGAGCTGGTCGGAACCACGCAACAACGCCTTGACCCTCTAATAAATGCAGTTGTTGCATGCATGTTTGCTAAATCAGAAGTTTTTCACAGCTCCAGGTATTTTGTGGAGGTCAAAAGTACAAGTGAGCTTCATGTTCTTGCATTTGCAGAGGATTGCTCCATCATTAAAAAGGCGCCCTGTGGGTATTATTCTTAAAATTTTTGGATAAAACATTACCCTAGCATTAATAGCAGCAATGAAGGGATATTTTATTACATTAACAAGCACAGTCGACATCCTGGAAATACCCAGGCCGAGCTTGTTTCCGGACGTCAATTAATGCCGTTTTGTCAAAGCCGCTGACGTGGCTCATTTAGGCACATGGCGGCCTTTGATGGTGGAACTTGACACACCAGGTTACAGCATTAAGGTGACAGGTCTGTCGCTCCCAAGTCATCATCGTTCAAGTGAACCGGGTTGCTGTTGTGAAGGGGCATATTTTAACACACGTCACAATCTTCTCCTAAACTTAACCAAGTGTAGTTTAGTACCTAAACCGAACCAGGGAGTGAACGCAGCAGTAAAAAAAGAAAAAAGTTCAGTCTTCAGTGGGCTCTATCAAAGCAGTGTTAGTATACTGCAGTGTCAAACTGTCCCGCTGCGGTTTTTCTGTATGACTTCAGTGTCGAATATAAAGGAAGCACAGCTCATTCTAAGATGTGCTTATGCATTTATCAGTGGTTAATAATCAAAGGCTTAGAAATAATATGAATAATCTTAATTACTAGCAATGACAATAAGAATCTGAATAAGCTTTAACAATTTAAAAACGACTCTTTTCCTGACACCACGCCGATTACCAGCTGTGCAAACTGGCCCCACAGTGGATTGTAGACATATTTGAACCCTGTAAGACCCAACCCGTCAAAAAAAATAGCCAGAAAATTCAGATGTTTTGGAACTGAGATGTTTATTAACCCTTGTAACAAAATCCACAATTTTTTCTTGCTCTATCATGTTGTGTATGATATGTTTTTATTATATATTTATTATATATTTGTTGTATCGCATTTGAGACATTGGGTGTTTTTGGCAACTTTTTTTTTTTGTCTAAAATTAACATTGTTGTTAACAAAGAGTTTTGTCAATAACATTCTGAAATCATGGCAAGTATTGATCATGTTGATGAGATGGAGGTCTCAGAAACTCATGTATCAGATATGACACACAGGGCGTTATAGGGTTAATCCATACTTTAAAAAAACCAAAAAAAAACATTAGCGAGTCGCAGTGTTGCACACGCTGTGTAATTTATTTCAACTCAACTTCATGTGCATTCACTAAAATGTGCTTAAAAGTCATCCACCTCTCAACACAGGCTCTAACGAATTTGACTGGATTTCCTTTTTGTAGTGTTGTGCACTAATAAACCAAAGTAATCACCTGTCCTTTTAGAGACAGGTTAATCGTTTTTTAATCACTTTTTAACAGCACCCATATTTCCCGCCTTCCTCAGAAATTTCCCATTTCAATTCAAAGTAATGTTTTGAAGAAAGGCCGAGTAAGAAACAGTCATAAACTATATGACGTGATAATTCATGGCATATTTGAGTTTTCAAGAAGATAGTGAAAAACAGTTTATAAACTGACAAAGTTAATATCAGAGCGACGACGACAAAGTGATGATGTCTCCGTTTTTTCTTTATTAATTTTTTTTGCTTCATTTTAACATGTGGGTATTTCAGACTGTCTTTGTTTCTCTTACACTTGGCACTGTAGTGCAGGCTTTTCTTTGAAAAATCTTTGTCATTAAGAGACAAAAAGCAGCTCATTAAAAAAACAAGCCAACAAAAAATAAACCCAAAAAACGTTTATATATTACAATCAAGGCTTCAGAAACTTTGTGGGAAAAGAAATGAAGAATATAAAAAAGGATGAAAATATAAATAACACTCAGATGTTCACCTATTTATTGCGCGAAAAAAGATAAACGAATCAAACACAGCTCTGACCCAACTTTAATCTTCACACATTTGTAATGAGCAAAAGCGGACAAAAGGCAAAAAGTTTGGCTCGGCTCGGAAATGAGAGCCAATTACGTGGTGAAGCAACTGCATTAGAGCCTCTGTGACTTTGAATACGAAACGACAGATTACACAACATAAACTTTATGTATTTCTATAGTCTCACTCTTATTTATCCAAGCAATCAACTGACATTGATGGAGGAGTGAAATTATGTCGCAGCTGGTTCCTCTACTTGAAATGCCAACATCATTGCAATTCACGGCACGCACACACACACGCACACACACATAGATTTGAGCATGCACATCCATACAAAGTCTCATCCCTCCAGTGGAGGCCCTGAAAGAGCGAGAAGTAAATGACAGCGCCCCGTGTGCACATCAGTTTAACTCAACAAGAAGTCAGGGCAGAAAATCATTTGAAGAAGTCCCGCAGTCCCTTCAGATGGAGGCTGCCAGCTTCTCAGTGATCTGCTATCATGTTGCCTGTCTCTTTACTGTCAGCACTAATAGCGCTTAGACACTGGACCGGGACATGGGTGGCTACTGCAGGCCAAGGGTGGCGCACACTCAATCAATAATGTAGCCAGCAGCTTCCCGGCCTTTTGTGTGCATGTTTTCAGCCCTGAATTAAGCATTCATATGGGCGGCACATAAGAGGATTTGTTCGTGCCAGTGTGCGTCTTTGTGTTGCCGGTAACATGGGTATGCAAGTGTGTGTGTGTGTGTGTGTGTGTGTATGATGCGTGCGTGTCTGCAAAGTTGCTTTGTGTGCTGACGTGCAGCCCTCTGCACCTGCTGTGGAGATAGGGCTTCGGCCAATCACAACAAAGATTGGAAGGAAGTTTGAGTGACACAACTGTGCTGTGGCTGGCTGAGATATGATTCATTCTGTTATCTCTCTCTCTCTCTCACACACACACACAAACACAAAGCGTCATGATGGCTCTACAGAATTAGATGATTAATAATGCCAACTATTCTCTTCCACTGATTCTGTTCTTCCCCCTTCTTCCCTCTCCTCTTTTCTTCCTCTCATCTCACTCATCTTTTCTGTTCACCCTCTCCTTTACTTTGCTTCATCTTTTTTCATTTTTACCCTTTCATTCTTCAGATCAGCATCTTCTTTTCTAATCTCTCCTCACTTGTTCTCCTGCTTCCTCACTCCATCGCCTTCATTACCTCCTTTTCTTCCCTATTGTTTTCTATATTTCTTCTCTGCTCTTTTCACCTGTGCTCTCTTCCCTTCTTTCATTTTTCTTCGCCCCACTTTCCTTTAATTGCTTGCTCGTCGTGTCTCCCGCGTTTCTTTCCTTCTCCCCATCTGCTCTCTTTCCTTTACTCCCGTCTTTTAAACTCTAATGTCTTTCTTACTTAAGTCCTCGATCCTCCAACTCAATTTTCCTTTATCTCATTTCCATCTGTTCATTACTCTGCTGTCCTCCTCCTCTTCTCTTTCCCCTTTCTGTTTTTCCAGGTCCTGTGCTCTCCCCTCTTCTTTTCTCTTCTCCTTTGTCGCTCCTTCTCCCTGCCTTTCATCTACTTTCCCCCTCTTTGCACCTCTCCTTCCCTCCTTCCTTACTTTACTTGGACATCCACAGGCGAGGACCAACCGGACCAACACAAAAACACTAATTAGTCTTGGCACAGCAACAGCAAATCCCTCTCCACTGACGCTCACACCCCTTAACAAACAGATGTAGGCTGCTCACACGTTTGGACACATTAATGAGACTCGCACATTTGGACACACACATTTGTGCAATAACACACAGGGTCCCAGCGCCTGGTTTCCCAAAGCGCAGCATGCAGCCGCTGCAGCTGTGACGGCTGTTGTTCTGCGCTTTTGTGAAGTGGTTTTTGTTTGGCAACGGCAGTGTGGCTGACGTCGCTCTGTGACAATAATATTGTGTGTGTGTGGAGTACGATGAGCATTTAAATGTAGCAGCATTATTATGAAGTTGAATATCCTAATTTGGCTGATTGAAATGTTTCAGTTTTCGCCTCTTGCCGTGCCCCACCAATCACAGCTCTGTGCTTGTCTGATTTACTGAGGAATATCAGCAAAACAATCGATATGACTGTAATTCCCGAGACATCGCTGCAGTGTTAGCAAAGAACTTTTAAAGAGTCAAGACACTGACTGGGCTCTGCTTTTCAAAGGGGATGCTGGTGATTTCTTTAAGCGGAGAACAACCAGTTATGACGTAGGAGGAATATTTGTTTTTCAAAAACCTTTTTTTGTTTAAAAAAAACATTTTGGGGTAAGTTTATAGAATATGGAGTGCTATGATTTCAATATTTGCTAAAAAAAAAACCAACCAAAAAAACATTTCAATTAAGACATACACAGATATTTTATTAAGGTGAAATTAATGTTATTATGAAATACTGTTCTCTGTTACACTGTCACTTTGTGGTTAGTTAAATCTTGTATGAATGAGGGGAGGCCTCTGCCTACACCCTTTTCTGTCTGTCTATAGTTGGATTCTTTGTTTTACTTGTTTATGATCAGACAGAAATAAAATAAATGAAATGCCAGTTCACAGGAAACGTGATTCTGTGGAGCTACAGCTCAAAAAAAAAAGAATTTCGTGAGCTAAAGGTTTGATTTTTGGGGGCGATTTTGAGGGGTTTGAGATAACAGCGTAAAACTTTAACATATGAAGGTAACATCATCTAGCTCCTGAAAATTTGCCTGAAAACAAAAGTGAGCTGGTGGATGTTAGGAGGTTAGAAAGGTCTAGCTCAGGTGAGCAGGTGACCATATCCCACCAGGCTGCAAAGCACCGGCCCAGGTTCCAGTTTGACCTGAGGCCCCTTGCTGCATGTCTTTCCCTCCTCCCTTTCCACCATCTAATACAGACAAAAATAATTTAAAAAAGAAAGCAATGCTGTTAATTCAACATTTGTTTAAGGCTCGGGTTTTATGGTCAAATGTAAGAAAAAGTAAAAGGTTGTTTTATTGTGTTGTTTTAGTTCAGTTTGGCCATGTCACTGAGATATTTGAAAAAAAACAAACCAAAAACCAGTGGTTGAAAAGCTCGACTTCAGGATTCAGAATGCTGACGTTTCGTTTCTTTTTCTTTATTCAGTCCAAAACAAAAGACAGACAGCAGCATGGAAATACAGCACCAAGTTCAAGGTAATTCCAGAAAAAAGTGACCTACTCCAAGATGTGCTCCTAGCTCAGGAGCAAAATTTCTGTGGCCCTTAATTACTCTAAACCACCACGGATATTAAAACCAAAAAAATGACGGTCATATTTTTTGGGTTTTTTTCCCTTCCAAAGAAATATAAAGTCCAAGTTTCATAGCTGGCTGATATCTCATCCTTTCAGCAATTTGCCTTGTGTGTGCAATCTTTCTGGAGATGAAGAAGAAATGTTTTTCTTCTTCAGAGTTCAGCTGCACAGATACAAATCCCTGGTGGAATGGCATTACAGGACTGTGCGTGCGTTAAAGCCATATTTGTGAGTGACTGAGTGGATGTGCGCTCGCACCGGGCAGCTTTCCCACCCCCAGGCAGTGAGTGTGGGTGTTTTTCTGGAGCCTCGGTGTCATTTGCCTCCAAACAGTAACAATGTTGTTGATCAGCAGTTGTTTACAAACCGCCAGGAGGATGGAACTAATTTGTTCACTGTGTATTCCCCCGTCTCTCCCACTCTGGAGACCATTTCAATTTGAGCTCCTTATATGTTCTCGATAGCAGGCTGCCACAAGTTGATTCTGACAGCAATTATGAATATCGTGTTCCACTCAAGTGGTCGTGAGCGGGAGAGTAATGAAGTTCTCACCAAATCATCTGTTCCCCAAATCACTTAACTGCATCTTCATTAAGAACACTGCAGCGTAGAAGAAATCATCGGATCATCAGATTAAAGACGTAGCAGCTCAACATCACTCAGCACGAGTCATACTATATTGTTGCCTAGCTGTCTTTCTGTCTATGCGTATATACGTACATATTCTCCTACGTTCAGCTTTTAGACTTGATCAGGGCTGTCAGCAAACACGTGAAACAAAATTAAAACACATAGTTGTGAAATTGTATAACTGGTTGTTGGGGGGGATGCAGTCCTAGCAGCAGCTTTTGGAGGAGCACAGAATGCAAAGCTGGCTTTTCACCAGGAAACTCGTTAGACACCGCACTGCTGGGGTTTAACAAGGCATATGCATATTGTGTGTGTGTCTGTGTCAAGGCTAGAAGACAAATATCAGTTTTGCTAAACAGTGTTAGGTTTTTTCATTTGTCTGATCTTTTTTTTGCTTGTTTGTTCAAGTTTCATATGTGTGCACGGGGTCGACTACGTGTAACGAGCGTGCGTGTAAACTCACTGAGGGAAGGTTCGATTCTATGTGGGACTTTTTGGACAAATAATCAAATTTCATTATTTTCCTTTTTTTTTTTTTTTGCACAAGACTTTAACTGAACGAGACATATCCAGGACAAGGACACTGAAGACTCCCAACAACAACAGAGACATTAAAGCAACGACTGGAATAGGGGGATGCTTGGGATATAAGAATGAGTGGAGTGTGTATAATGTGTATAGAAGTGCTGTGTATGTAGTTTCAACCACATTCCCTCGGTGATCGAATAAATAAATGCATCAGACTTGATTTTGATGGAAGTGGTGTTCATCGCCAGAGCTATAGTTTATCCACGAGAAGTGTAAAAAATTCAAAAGTACCATTTTGAGCTCTTACACCTTAGCTGACACATCGGGTCTTTTTCACATCAAAACTCGAACCAACACTTGACACGAACGTTCGAAAGCCATCTCAACCGCTGTGAGTGTTTCCACAGCACATCAGCACATCCTACAAACACTGTGAGCATCCCTATGGCAATAAAACTTGCTAGCATTAGCAAAGACACTGCTTCTAAATTTCAGTTTGTTGCACTTTTTTAAAATGATTTTTTCTTTTTCCTTTTAATTCCAGCACTTTTTTCTTTTATCTACCATTAATTTGCACTGCCTTTCATTTCACAGTTATAAGCTTCCTCTTGTCCCCGCAAAGCGTTTTGTGACACGTGTGTGTGAAAAGCACTATTTCATTTTTTTTTCCTTCTCGTATTTTCCTGAAAAACAACAACCGAAAAAAACTTTTGTAGTTTTCTGATTTGCTTTAAAATCAGTGAATGGACTTAATTGACAAACATTTTTTTTAAGATATTCACCAGAGACCAAGTGATTTGTGCAAATTTGATTTACCCAGTTTCCGATTACACCGTTCAAACAAGAAGAGCCAGTTCAAAGTGAAATTTTATTGTTAAAGTTGTTTGAACAAATATATTGATCTCAACGGACGAAAACATTTTTATAACTACGTGCTAAAATTATGCAGGCCTTTTTTTTTAAATAGATAAAAATGGTTTTAATTATAATAAGAAATATTCTCTGACATTTGATATACACAATTAATATAATGATTACACAGGTCTGCAAAAAACAATTTTTTTCAGCTGCATGAGATATTTTTGGTAAATTTGATGTCTTTTAGGGTCCTGAATCCAAAAATGATCTCCATTTCCCTCCATCACGTACAGTTTTTTTTTTTGCAAAACATGAGGAGTTTACATTAAAAAGCACAACGGCAATGAAAAAAAAATCTATATTTTATTACAATTAACTATGCATAAACCTTAATTACACTTAAAAACATGAGTTTTGCAAGAAAACCTGAAGAGATGTAATTTTAAAAATATTTTTCCCGGTTTCAGTAAAAATCTATAAGAAACAGTCAAAAAGTCCAGTGCAGTTTTTTGGTTGCAGACCTGTGTTATTCATGTGCTGAGTGACTGGTAATCAGACAAACCTTTGGAACATGCTCACCCCATCAGAGGCAGCTACGCACCGCTGTTTCTGGAGTTTCAGTGGTGTGTGTGTGTGTGTGAGCATCATGTTGTGTTTCTGAAGTGGAAAATAAAAGCTGTGAGGAAGAATGACAGCAGAGAGGGAGGAGGTACTCACAGACATAAGCGAGGACAAAGCCTCTCACCGGCTGTGTGTGTGTGTGTTCGATGAAATAATAAATATATAAAAGGAGAATATTAAATCCTCCTCGTCGCCCGCTGCTGTCGTCCTCTGATATTTCTCTACGGTGCCACACTGACAGATAACGATCACATTACTTCTCTCATTCGACTTTGTTTCATAATCTCTGTGACTCGAACAAACTCTTTGTATATTTGATTATTTTATTTCGCCCCCTTTATTCTGCTTACCTTTCCCTTTATTCTTTTCTTTCTCTGGTCAAACCTCTGCTTAAGCCCCCACCCGCCAACCCTCCACCCTTTAACTCACAGGGAGAAGGGTTTGCTGACACAAGAGTCATAAAGGCCCTGAGCAATCCTACAATCCCTCAGTGACAGGAGGAGCCAATAATTGTTGTCTGCTTAAGAGGGAGAGGTGAGGAATTTCAAGAGCTGCCAGGGTGGCACACTGTCAAACACACACACACACACAGTTTAATCACATACATCATTTGAAGGCTAAAGCAGGAGAACTGAGTCAGGAGATGCTTTTCTTTTTCAGATCAGCACATTTTCCTGATCATCATCACTCACGACTAAGACGCGTTACATTACTAGAAATGCTGCTGTTTTCTAAACAATCTCAGTTTGGTTTAAGCACGATGTGCATGTTTTTTGTGATTCATACATTTACATAATTCCTTGATAACATTTTTAATATCTCTTAATATTAATTAATCTCCAACTCACCAAAGAGTTAAAAAGCAGTGTAAGATAATCCTGTCAGAAGAAATAACCCTGCTTTTGCTCTGCTGGCTCTGAGTGACATTGCAATTTCCTAAATCTGATTATTCTTCTGGTCATGATTTTATCTTTACAAAGAGATCAATTTAACCCGAGTATGGAGGACAAAAAAGGATTTAAAGGCACAGTTCACCACAAAAAATACACACACACACACACGTATATATGTACAGTACTGTGCAAAGGTTTTAGGCAGGTGAGAAAAAATGCTGTAAACAAAGAATGCTTTCAAAAATGGAAGTGTTAATCATTTATTTTCATCAACAAAATGCAGTGAATGAACAAAAGAGAAATCTAAATCAAATCAATATTTGCTGTGACCATCCTTTGCCTTCAAAACAGCATCAGCTCTTCTAGGTACACTTGCACACAGTTTTTGAAGGAACTCGGCTGGTAGGTTGTTCCAAACATCTTGGAGAACTAACCGCAGATCTTCTGTGGATGTAGGCTTCCTCACATCTTTCTGTGTCTTCATGTAATCCCAGACACACTCGATGATGTTGAGATCAGGGCTCTGTGGGGGCCATACCATCACTTCCAGTACTTCTTGTTCTTCTTTATGCTAAAGATAGTTCTTAGTGACTTTGGC
>VVHJ01033530.1:0-10577 GCA_015107715.1 Tylochromis polylepis | reverse complement strand
AAAAAAAAAAAAAATAAAAGATAAAAAAAATAAAAAATTAAAAATAAATATATATATATTATATATATATATATATATATATATATATATATTTTTTTTTTTTTTTGGTTATATAATACATGCAAATATAATCTCTTCAAATGCTCGATGTACAATGCTCATTAGCTTAAAACCTAATACTTAATTTTCAGCTCTCACTTTTTAAATAACAGTTGGTGTAAAAAAATGTAAACATCCCTAAAACAAAAATACAAAAAAACAAAGCAGGAATCACATTTTAAAAGATGTCCTTCACTTTTAGTTTAGCTCAATTCTACTACTGGAGGCACAGCCCAGTTTAAAGGTAAAACTACATACCTATGTACTGATTTCGGTTTGATTTTTAAATTATATCAAAATTAGTTTTTTAAAAATACTAAAAAATACAAACTAAAAAACTCATTTCCATTGCCTTATTTATATGCTATCTGTCCTATACTTCAGTTGTTGTCATGCATCGTAATAAGTCAGGAAACAGCAGCAGATTATAAAAACATCTTGTAATTACATGCACAGAAAATCTGTAGTGGTGAATGTGCTTTAGATTCTAAAAGACTGTACTTTAACCCAGTCAGTTATATTTTACTAATCATAACCAAGTACTTCTGGTAGCTAAATCTAGCCAAGCAGCTTGTGAAAGAAAATGAGAAACTGTAATATAATAAGGTCTAAAAGATAAGTCTCAAACCCGTATTCCATTATTTTGAGTGTATTAATGGGTTTTTAAACCAGTCGGTTCATAAATGTCTGTGTCTAAGTGTTATCCATCAGCATGCCAGCCATGCTGATCTGTTTGATTTTATCTCTGAACATCCACCAGGTTGCCAGTGACCTGTTTAGGGCTTTACATGGATTTTTCCCCACAGCATACCGAAATGAAAATCTTATAAAAGAAGAACTATAAGGACAAAGTAATTTCAAAGTTGATATCTTCTAGTTTCTGAAACCAAGCTTGTTAATCATGTGGCTAAGATGCAGTCATTGGTAGATGTTAAGAGTTTAACTTGTCAGTTTTAGATCTAGAACTGAAAGTTTTCCTGTTTTTTGTTTTCCTTTTGTGAAATGACATCTCACCACTCTTCAGTTAAATCTTCCAGCACATAAAAGCGGTTATTATTGTGAGCTACCTGAGAATCTCCTGAATAACTTCTACGCAGTGGTGGAAATGCATTGTGATCTAGCAGGGCTTCGCTCTCACTCTCTGAGTTGTTAATGTGGTCCAGCATTTTCTCTGCGTTGCTGGTGGAAGACAAGCTAGGTAACGCTAAAGACATAATAGCTGGACTACTTCTGTTGCGATGTTTTCTTTGGATTGGGCGGCCCGGTGCCGGATTACTGTTTTGCCTCTTGACTCCTAAATTTGAACCTTTGTGGTGTAAGCTGCCAGATTTTGGAGGGTAAGTTTTGGTTGAAGATGTGGATTTTGGATTATAGTCATCAGCATAGTAGCTAGTCTTGGAGTCAGGGTCAGAAAAATTATTGAAAGGTTTTGGGATGTCTGGTGTGGATGTGAAAAGGCCCCAAATTGGTTGGTCATGGTGGGTAGCAACAGCACTAGACCGCTGATAATTTCTTTTTAGTTGGTGAATGATCTCGTCTTTCTTCTGAAGCTCTGTCTTGAGTTCAGCCACTCTTCTTTTTAGCTGCTCAGTTGAACTGTTTAGCACATTGTCAGTGCTGCTATTCTTTCTTTGGTCTGATGACTTCCTGCTAAGACGCTCCTTTTGCTCTGCTGTGTAGACAGGAAAAAAAAAAAGTGTCGTTAATAATGTGACATTAATTTATGGATTAATAAGAAGGGAAAATAAAAGCAACACGTAACAACCCAAACTATTTTTGTAAAAAAAGACATCATTTCAGAGTGACTTTAGCTTTGCAGCAACAAAATGAAGATTTGTTTCCCACCAAACAAGTGAATCTGAAGGTTATCAAACATTAAAACACTTATAGGCAACTTTTCACAAGATTGCCGGCAGGCCTGTAAAAACAATGAAGTACATCCAGGCATGAAGAGGGTGAGTAGCAATCACATGCTGCACATGTTATTCAAATACTATAGACTTCACTGCAAAGTGGTACTTTCTTTTTTGATTGGTAATAGATACAGGGCCGCCACCAAGGGGGGCACTGGCCACCCCCCAAAATTTGCTGGCCCCCCAAGTGACCCTCCACCAAGACTGTCCTATGTTGGTAATAATTTTAATAAAAGTGAACACAAGAGAGAGGAGGACACCTTACATTGAGTTGAAACATTAACTTGTCATTTATTCCTGCATATATAATTTTTGTCATTTGTATTGTGTCACTTTATACATTCCTCACAATTTCCCGTCGTCACCCCCTCCCTGCACCCCTGCACTGTTCTGTTTTTGGTATACCACCCCAGTATTTTTTGTGGCCCCCATACAGCCACCAGATCAGCTGAAACACTCAGTTTATTTAAATCCAGGTTGAAGACTCACCTGTTCTCAGCTGCATTTGAATAAAGCACCAAATCCGCACTGTTTCACTTTTAAGCTTAAATTTCAAAACTTACATTTTAACTACTGATTTTATCGACTGTTCCTTTCTTTTTTTCCATCTTAAATCATGCTTTTTATTTGTTTTTGTTTTTTAATGTCTCTGTAAAGCACTCTGAATCACCTTGCTGTTGAATTGTGCTATATAAATAAACTTGCCTTGCCCTATGAAAAAATTCTGGAGGCGCCCCTGAATAGATATGAAACAAACTTTTTTTAAAATAATATGTAACATTAACAGACTTTAGGAAGTCTTACAGGACATCATTTCTTTTCTTTTGAAGACTGGGTTGATGGGTTTTTGATGGTACTTAAAGCAAAGCTGTTGCTGTTGTTTTTTTTAACTGCTGAAACAAGCTGTCTTTAAGTATGAGAGCATTAAGATTGAATCACATCATGTTTGATAACTCAGTGACAGCACTTTGAGGTCTGTGGTCTCTTTCAGCATGTAGTTCTTTGAGAGGTGCCTGTCTGCCATCCTGTAGCAGATGGAGGACACTACAAAATGTTGAGCTTTCCGAGGCAGAGAAAACACTTTGATGCTCAGCACTCGGTGTGCCTTCACTTTTTAGCTCTACCATCTTTTTTAACTGAAGACAGTGACTTACCTAATTTGATGTGTCCCGTGTATATCAATAGAGCTAATACAGATGCAACTAAAGCAAAAGCCAACCCTCCAGCAGCAAAGGCAACGGTGTTAACGTCAAAGCTGCAGATGGCTGAAATGACAACACGTATGGTGTTAACATGTGATCACATCATCTGCTGTTTCACAAACATGATGTCTGCAACATACAATAGGTTTTCCAAAGTCTAGTAACTATGGCAATCTAGTCAGCTTCCTTTCTAAAGATGTGATGCATAATCAAAATAAAACACATTTAAGTTTTTATTTTATTACAACAAGATTTTTCCTGAGCTTAATATCAAAACTTGTAAGACACATAAGACTATACATGAAAACAGTTTCATGGTGACCTCACCTTCGACTTCCTACAACTCAGATGTGAAATAATGCAAGAAAACAGTTTAATAAATGAACAGAATAATCAAATTGCATATGATTTGACACAAGATCGGATATGTGTGGTGGTAGTTCTTTTTTTAATTGTTTTAGTTGGAAAGGGAGAATGTATAATATAAACATAAATGTTGTCATTCGATGCACTGTTCCAGAGTTTAAGACTAATTTGCATCTGCAGTCCCTGGGCAGATTGCAGTTTGTAAAACTAAGTGAACTTCCTACAACAGCCTGCATTTCTGTTATTCTGTTAGCCAGCAGGTGCATGTGTGATGTTAAAGTCCCTGTGTACCTGATATGAGGATCTTTGTCTCTCTGGTCTGGTTGAACTCTGGCTGGTGAACCCTGCAGGTGATGCTGTGAGGACAAGTATAGCACATGCAAATTGGTTAGTAACATTTAATGTGAACAAAGGTTTTGTTTTTAGATGATTTTTAACAAATATGAAAGCTCAAATACAACGATGTGTTGGGAAAAAAAACTCCCTGCTTGTGTCTATTTGTACTTATCAGACATGACATATCACTGGTTAAATCTTTTAAGAAGACAGGATCAGTTTAATAGAACCAAATTTAAATGGTTTTCTTTTGGCTGCTCCCTTTAAGGGTCACTGCAGCGAATCCCTAGCATCCTCCTCTGACACTCATCTCCACCCACACCACCCTGCCCTCGCTCTTTTTCTCATGTCTCTTGTGCACTGTCCATTGCTTTGGATGGCTGACCCAGGTATTTAAACTCATCCACCTTAATATCACCTTTAAAATGCAGGATGCTGAATACGCTTTTCATTTGCAGGGTGAACCTATTAAAAGGTGAAATAAATGACTCTTACATTTTATTTCATTCTTAATCTTCTTGTCCAAAAGTGAAACAGAAAAAGTGCATATGCAAAACTCTGAAGCCTTTCATGAACAAATCATACAGCTGTAGCACTTAATACGTCTCTTCTTTTCTTACTCATCATTGTGTAAAAGTGGGATGGAGTTTATTAGCACATCGAAGAGAGCAGCATTGTATGATGTTTATTTACAAGGCTCTGCTGCAAAGATTGCCTGCATACCTCCGCTCCTTGATTAAACTTAAACACAGTAGTTACAATTTCAGGCCGCAGGGCCTTTTTAAAGTTAGCTGTGCCTTTTGTTCACTCTGAACTTGGGAAAACCGGATTCAAATACAGCAACAAAACAGTTACAAAACTGCTTTCTGTGATTTCACTGAAACATTTTAAAAGGTTGTATTTGTCTATCCACAACTACTCTTTTGCATGCTTTTTCTTTATTTGTGTATATAATGTATAATGTGCTTTATTATGTAAGTTTTCTATATACAGGTTTGTCTTTAAAAACAGATCTTGACTACAGTGAGACTCGCTGTTCAAATAAAGGATTTAATAATAATAATAATAATAATAATAATAATACTATTTTTATTATTAATTAGCTTGTAAGTTGCCTATAACTTTAAGACTTCAGAGAGAAATATGGGTTCATGCACAAGAGTTTTACCTGCAAAGAAATCATAAATGCCAATGTCCAGTCAAAATAAGGTCATAAGATTTCAAACTACTGCTCTTCACATTGCACTGATGATGTCTTAACTCAACATCAAGTCTGTTTCATGATGCATTTGTCCATGATGTACTGCATCACAACCTCTCGCATATACGAGAGCAGTTTCTGATGTGTCTGAGAAATGTTTTGAGGCATAAGGAAAACATTTTGTTTATGTTATATAAAATAAATTATCAGTGAGTTCTAAAAGCTGGAGCAATAATGTAAGTTGAACCTGCTGCCTGCTTCCTGCAGAGTAACTCTTTGTTTCACGGTGAAACGTCCACTGACATCTCCATCTCTTTTTGGGTCTTCAGCAGCGATGTCGTTTCCTTGGTGGTCCAGAAACGTTATCTGAGGCTCTGTTGGCCAGTAGCTCACCTCACACTGCAGAGTCACCCCACCTCCTTCAACTGAAACCACTGAGAGCTTTGGCTCCGAAACTGCCGCTGTAAACAAAAAACAATGAGCACAGATGGTGTGCCAATTGAATGTTTCATCTGGCATCACTTCCTGAATAACTAGCTCAATTACTAGTTTTTATGTGCACAATTCAAGCCATCTCATCTGCCCTCTGTCAGACATTAAATCAAGCTTTAGGCAACCCACTATACAAAATGTAGTTCACTGTGAGTAGCTAAAGATCACCAAATTATCAAAAGGCAGATAGGTAAAGATTCAAATCTTACAGTGAACTCTTTGGTGGAAACATGCTTCAGTAAAAATGAACCCCTTTAAATGTCAGTGCGCCCCAGGGTGGCTGTGGCTACAATGTAGCTTGCCATCACCAGTGTGTGAATGTGTGTGTGAATGGGTGGATGACTGAATGTGTAAAGTGCTTTGGGGTCCTTAAGGACTAAGTAAAGCGCTATACAAAATACAGGCCATTTACCAGGCCATTTACCACACTACTGTCAGGTTGTTAGATAATCTTATTCCTCACTTCATGATGGAATCATCTTTTTAGTTTGTTTTTCTAATTTTCATTTAATTTATAGAGTAACTACATGGGTTACACACAATAACAGTAAGTACAGTACTGGAGAGTGCACGTAATGACAACATAATGAGGCCAAGACAAACCAGTTCAACCTGACAGGCCACGCCCCCTGCACACATGTGTGCAGACTGAACTCTCAGTCTTTGTTGGCACATTACTTCACACAAGCTCAGAACTGTCAGATACGTCTTATCTTGTCAATTCACAAGTTTCATTCTATATTCACAGCAAACAAGAAAGTGTAATGGAGCTGCTACGAAATGTTGTTTCCATCATGAAATTATTATTTAAGTATTAACAACTAGCTGTTTATTTTTGTCATTTTGATGGGCCAAAAAGTGCTTAGCACTGTTGCTTCACAGAAGCCAGCTGCACTGCCAAAAAATGTCTATCTAACCAAGTGCTACAATCTTACATCCAGCCCAAAAGTATTTTTGATTTTGTTTTGAGAGTGGAATACTAAGCAAGTTATTCTCAAGCAAGCATGTTATCCTCTTTCATCAGTTAGACGCGACTTGGCTTGATCCATCAAACTGACCTCCCTGGGTCTATTTGGATTCTGAACATGAATAATTCACAGAAATATATAAAATGACCGCAGCTTCCTAGTTCTTTGCATGGTGCCACTTCACCATAACATTTATTTCAGGGGGCTTTATGTTGCCAGGCAAAGATCCTACAAGAGAACCCCAACAATCAAATGATCCCCTATAAGAAAGCACTTGGCAGTGGTAAGGAGAAGGAATTTCCTTTTAACAGGAAAAAACCTTCCAGCTGAAAGGGTTTCAAGAAGGGGCAGCTATATGTGGTGACTGTTTGGGGGACGAGAGAAAAAATTAGATAGAAATGAAAAAAAGAAACAAGACAAGTCAATGGGGCACAGTAGACAAGGGTTATTGACACTGTTAATGCAATAATGGCATATAAATGAATCCTGATTTACTTTTGATTATTTGTTTTGTGGTGCCAAGAAAGTACATGATTCCACCTCATAATTGTTATTCGGTGTTATTTCACATATTACAATAAAGGAATCATCCACATTACTCGGCTCAGCGTTCAGTTATTTAATGAACTTGAGAGGACGTACCAACAACAAGCTCCACTACTGTGACCTCCCGAGGAGCATTCTTCGAGAGCTTGAGGCATTTGTACTTCCCTGCATCAGATATTTTCACATTGGAGATCCTTAGTGAGATGTTCCCATCTTTCAGTTCTTTCATGATCAAGCTTGTCCTGTACTCAAAGAGTGGACTCTTTATCTCGTAGGTCTCACAGCCATCCCGATACAGGAGGACCACATTTGGCTTCAGACCTTCCTTGGACCACTCAACGGTCGGAAAGTCAGCGCTGTCGGAGATCTCGAAGTTGCATGGTAGAATAACATCTCCGCCAGCAAATGCTAGAACCTGCTCCTGTTTACCGCGTGCAGCATACCCACCTAGAAAAAAGAAAATAAATGAATCCATTCATTTTATGCTACTTATCATTGTCTGGGTGAGGGAGGAGCAGTCTAAACAGATCTGCCCAGACCTCCTTCTCCATGGCATTCCCAAGCCATCTATGAAATGTAATTTCCACAGTGATTTTCAGGTCTGTCCTCAGGAATTCTCATACCTGAATCCACCCCAAACACCTCACCTAGGAGGCATCTAGTTGTCATCATACTTACTTCAAATGGCTTCTTTGAAGGAGAAGCAGTTCTGCTCTCACTCTGAAGACCTGAACTCTTATTCTTTCAGTCACTCAGGTATACTTTTGGATATAAATAAGGGCAAGAGTAAAGTATTATAAATTCACCATACCTGTAACAGCAAAGACATGCACTAACTATTGTTAATGTGATGTGCAGAATATTAGAAGCAGTTAGTCGATAACACTGATGAAGGGTTGTTTTCATTTCTGTCAGTTATGCAATTAACAATCAGATAAATAATAAAACAAACACATGACTTTTTTAAATGAAGCTGCACTGCTATGACGTTGGACATTTTACAGGATAGCGCCGCTATTCCACTGACTCCTATAGTGTGGCCAAGGATGGTATTGCAGCTACTTGCAATGATGAGACTTGGGACTTTATCTGTGCAACCTTAAAGGAATTGGACTTTTTTTTTCCTGCTATACCAGGTGAGATTTAAAGCATTTGTATACCATTTTGTAAAACATGGTTTTCATTTTCAGTTTCCTGCTTGAGACCACATCGTGATATAGCATAGGGTAAACCAATAGCTATTTGGTTCTTTAAATAATTCAGTGGTTTGCATTTGCTTTCTTACGCAAGAAGAATTGTTTGCTTGTGCAATCTTGTGTTTTTCCTTCCCTGATATGGCAGCAGATATCAGATATCATGCCATCATGATTGTCTCATCAGACTGCACAAAAGTGAGAAAATTTGCAGCCACTGACTACAAAAACTATAAAATAAAGAAGGCCTGAGTGACTTTCTATGAGAAACACAGTATCAGTCACAAATGGCAGTGCATGACCAGATGAGGAAAAACAGATGGTTTATTAATAATGAGCAAAGAATTCTGAACAACTGTAAAACCAACTCTAGCACCTCACGTGGCTGACAGCCAGCGCTTACTCTTACTTTGAAAACCAAGCAGGAAAAATAAAAGTTAAAAAAAAAAAATTTCCACTGCGTCAGACTGACAGCTTCATGGTTTTATGGTCTGATAACTTAATCTTCTACATGCATTGTTGCAGTAAGTAAATAAGATACTTTTCCACTTGTGACTTAATGAGATTATCATTAGTAGTAGTAGCTAAATGGTAAAGCTATGGGTTTATTACCTATAGCACTCATTTCAACTCCGAGACTGATGGAAACTCCAGAGAAATGCGATGTAATTTTCCCATGGTTATACCTTAAAGGATCATGTGAAAGTATGCTAACATTTCTGGCTGCAAGAAAAACGCTTTCACAATCAGCTACATTTATTTTTAAAGAGTCTTTAATTAGCAACATTTCATTGATTTCAGGGACATTAAAAAAATGCAACACTATACTTATTAATATTAACCACGTCACCAGTGGATTAGTTAAGCTTGTTTGTTGTTTAAGCCACAAAAAATGTTTTCAAACAAAGATCTTACATTTCAAAAGAAGTCCCCAATTTTTTGGTTTTACAGTTGTTTCTGTTAAAAGAAAATTCTTTTTTAGAAAAAGGCATGGCTGTCATTCTAAACCTAGCTCTAAATGTGACTCAGTTAATGCTGATTAATTTTACAAAATTGTCCCATAAATTTCCAATAAAGATGCTTTGAGTGCTGGATCTCTCGTGTGCCTAAACACCTCAGGCAGTTTGGCCTTTGTGAAGTATTCATGTTTCGAAAATGAATACGTGTGACTGAAACGAGACATGGACAGTCATATTGATGGCTCAGAGTCAGAAACTCAAACAACTCTGCCATAAAAGGAATACAGTATGATAAAGCACGATAACAGGAATCATTGTAAACAATCAACTATTCAGAATCTCTGGGCAAGGGGCAAACATTTTGGTGCTGCACACTTTCTGGTTTCCTGGTTGGAGTTCTGTTGACTAATCATGAGTGCACCAGATTGTCTGGGCCACCCATGAGACCAAAAAAATTTGGCTGTTGCCCCAGAATCCAAGTTAGCAGACTAACATGTGCTCTCAGATGACAGTAGTAAGGAATAATAGTAGCAGTAGTAAGATGTTAAAATATAACAATAATGCAAGCTGCAGTGCAGCTTAAGGTGCACTGTGTTTCTAAACACAACAGATTACCACACAAAAATTACTACACTCCTCAGTGACAGCAATACCTACGAAGCCTTAAAACGAGACCCCACAAGCAGCTACAAAAAGAAAGTGATGAGTTGTCTTCAAGAACTTGAAAAGGACAAAGTCATTGACCGCCCTACATACCATCGTCTATACCCAGGAGATGCTATACCCTGTATTTACGGACTTCCAAAGGGGTCCCACTCAGACCCATCGTTAGCAGCATAAACTCAGCCACCTACAACATTTCCAAACACCTTGCCACCATCCTAGGACCCCTTGTGGGGAACACCACGCATCACATCAAAAACCACCGACTTCACCAACAAGGTCCAGAAACTTACACTCGAACCAGATGAAACCATCGTGTCCTTTGATGTGGTCTCTCTCTTCACTTGCATACCTACAACTGAGGCAGTAGAGACTGTCAGAAAATGACTACAAGAAGACAGCGCCTTGGACAGCAGAACCAGCTTCACCCCCGATCAGATTTGCACACTGTTAGACCTCTGCCTCACCACCACATATTTTAAATACAACGAGGGTTTTTACAGACAAAAACATGGATGTGCCATGGGCTCCCCGGTGTCACCTATTGTAGCCAACCTTTACATGGAGGAAGTGGAAAGAAAGGCTCTTGGCTCTTTTAAAGGGACAGTACCTAGCCACTGGTACAGATATGTTGATGAC
>VVHJ01033528.1:0-10122 GCA_015107715.1 Tylochromis polylepis | reverse complement strand
TGCCTCATTTTTTTTTTTTTTTTTTTATAAATTTTTTTTTTTTTTTTAAATTCAGACTTTCCGCGGCAAGCCTATATGCATTTCCTCTGGAAAGCTTTACAGTTCCTCCTGTCATTCCACTGACAAAGTTTGGCTGACACACTTGAACTGACACTAATTACTTTCAGCTCCTCCACTCTAACTCACCCTTCAACCTTAATTCATCACTTACACTTACGCAGACATTTCCACTCGTTTCAGTGCTTGAGGGTAAGACTGAATCTTTAAGTGTTTTCAGCACTTCCAATTCACCTGATGCTTCAACCTCACTCAGTGCACACACTTAATCGGACGCTGTAATTGTATTCCGGCTGCTACTTTCCTCAACAGACATGCTTTTCTTGTTTTAATGTTTCATGTACGTTTGTTTTTGTAGTTTAACAAACCCCCTATTTAATTCATTTCCACTGAACATGTCGTTCATGTAAAGGCAAAAAGCCTAAAATCTCTTGCTGAGGACAGAATTATGTCTAATTTCACAGGATTAAGGCTGCACAGTTGATGAGTGATGTTCTCTCTGTCTACCTTAGGTGCTGATGACTTGTTGTTGCTTGACTGAACACATAGTTTAGCACTAATCACATCACTGCTCAGCAATAATCACCAGTTAGAAAAAAAAATCCTGATGGGTATGCACAGTGTAGTACCTGCACAAACACACATAGTCTCTATCTTGCACTTTTTAAGCTTGTTGCTTAAAGACTGAATTTATTTTAATCTCCCATTAAGGGAAAAATCATTTTAACTTTTGAAGGAAGTAGATTTAAACTTGCACTGTATAAGTCAGGCTGGCAATTCCAGTCCAACACTGCCATAAAGCCTCAAAGTAGCCATAAAATCTTTGACAGACACCTCCTCCCTTGGCAAATGCTTCCAAATATTTCCATTTCTTCTCTGCTGTAAAGTGCTGGATCACTTGTGCTTGTGTGAGTGCTTTGGAACCTCCCATTGTCCTTTTCCTCTTCCATTCCTATTCAACCGCAGCTTACAGCACATACTGCAACCTCCCAGAGAGTTCATTGTCCCAGATATCTGCCCTCTGATCAGTACCCCAGTCCCAACCTGTACCAGGGTGATGTATGGGGCCTGACAGCTGAGTTGTTCAGGGAGGGCCGGGTAAGGAGATGAAAAGGGCAGCTCACAGACAAAAAGCTCTGGGAGTCCCCAGGATGCAGAAAGGTAGATGTTATTTGTACACGTGTAAATGTTCTTCAGATGCGGTCTTTCTGTCTCTGTAAAACCCTCCTGGTTTCAACACTGCAGTTTAAGAACAATGCTGATTAGAAGTGGCATTTTATTTTCTTCTTTTTGTCAGGGGCTGTTTGCTTTGCCAGAGAGATTTTTTTCTGAATGGCGTAAATTAAAATTATATGGTGGAATCTGAACAACAAATACTCCACGGGGTGTCTGAGTCAGAGTAAAAAATCAAAAGAAAGCCATCACAATGATTGTTATGTGCTGGAAATTTCTTTATTCTATGTACTGATTACATATTTTAACCGTATTACTTTAGTAATAGCGGGAGCACTCTTTTCACCAGTTGTATGCATGTGGAATGTTAGCACAAAGGGGGGCCTCATGTTTATTGCACCTTCGCAGAGGGTCCATCGTAAAGTTGAAGACGTCCAGGCGCAGCATGTGAAGGGCCATAGCTTTGTTTATCATGGGAAGCAGATTTGGGATGTAAATGTTACGGTAGCGGCTAAGCAAGGTTGTAGGTCCCGTGGGAGAGGAAAGGTTTGGACTAAAGGTATAGACTCATGTGATGTGCTGTGGAATGTTCTTTGTCTGAGGGTGTCTGTGTGTGTATAAAAGAGCTCGGGGTGGTGGCCCAGCTTCAGAGATCACTCTGATGCTTGATCAGAATGTTTCCTCTCCAAATTGACTCAATATGATATTAAACTCCACTTCAAAAGGAGGCTCACCGGGTGCTTATTTAAAATTTCCACAACAGTTAACACTCATAGCATCTGATATCAAATAAACACAGAATCTTTGCAGCCCTGCTGCACATTAGTGATGATGGCTTATGCTTAAATAGCTTTAAATTTATTGAATTTAGCTCTTTTTATTGGTAAGCTGCATATTTCCAATGGATATGTTTTGTCCGGAGGTAAATATCATATGGACCGATTCTTGTATAGCATTTTTCTACTCTCTCAGAGCAGAGAAAGTGCTTTGTATACATTCATACAAACTTTTCAGTGCTTGCTAGCAAACATTCACACTCCAATAGATAGCAACTTGGGGTTAGTATCTTGCCCAAGGATACTTGGCATGCAGACTGGGGGAGCCAGGGATCAAACCACTAAGTTTCTGATCAGCAGATGACCAACTCTGTCTCTGAGCTACAGCTGTTATATGCATAAGCTAGTTTACGTTCAAGACACTTCAGATATATGCTTTACCACGGGATTAATGCCGATATGACTACCTACCTTGACTTTTCAAATCTTCAACCCATCACTCATAGCTGCCACTATAGCCATCAAACTATTTCACAATGTGCAAGCATTATTTGTTAGATAATGATCTCTTCTGTGCTTGAGATACACATACAGATTTTTAAAACAACACCATGAAAAAACATGCCAGTTATGTAAATTCGTTACATAGCTACGTTCTGTTTTCAGTGTCTGTTATCACATTTTTCTTTATATAAACATGTATTAGAGATGGACATTTTCAGTTTTAATACTCAGGTAGGATATGACATTTCATAAGGAGCCATTACACCAGCACCAGCCTGACCCTTTAATACAAAGGAGGATGGATCCATGCTTTCATGTTGTTTACGCCAATTTCTGATCCAAATATTGGATCAGAAATTGAGACTTGTACAGGCAGCATTTTTCTAATCTTCTTTTGTCCAATTTTGGAAAGCCGACGCAAACTTTAGCCTTAACTTCCTGTTCTTAGCTGATAGAAGTGTGACCCAGTGTGGTCTTGTGCTACAGTAGCCAGTCACCTTCAAGGTTTGATGTGTTGTGCACTCAGAGATGCTCCTCTGTATACCTTGTTTGTAACGAGTGTTATCAGCTCAAAGCAGTCTGGCTATTCACCTCTGACCTCTGGAATTAACAAGGCATTTTTGCCCTGACAGCTGTCGCTCATTGGATATTTTCTCTTTTTTGGACTATTCTTTATAAACCTTAGAAATGGTTGAGTATGAAAGTCCCAGTAGATATTTCGACCAGAATGTGTGACACCAACAACCATGCCACATTCACTTGAATCACCTTTCGTCCCCATTCTGATAATCGGTTAGTGTTGACAAGTGGTTGAAAAGGGGTACTGAAAAAAGTGGCCGGTGAATGTCTGTCGGTGCTGAGTGCCTTTTTAACTAAGAAGCTGAGGCCAGTGATAGAGAACAGCAGAAAGAAGAAGTAGACAATCAATGAAGATGCAGGATGTTAGAAGAAAGAAAAAGCAGGCGATGAAAAGAGCAACAGGATACTGTGTTAGAAGACAGAGAGAGAAAGAAAACAGAAGCCATGGTATAAAAGGAAGCAGAGAAAAGAACGGATGGGTTGAGGCAAGGCAAGCATTCGGATGTTTTGACACTCTGTAAATCGATTGAAGGCTGAATGCCAAACACTGAATAGTGTCGTGTGGATCAAGCTCTGCAGCCATTAAAGCAAAAGCAGATTTTTTTGTGTGTTGGCAGGTCCAGGATCTGCCTCAGTGGAGAAAAAAATAACACACATGGTGTTGTCAGATAATGTATTAGCAGAGTGGTGTGAAGTTATGTACAGACCCATAAAAAGTCAAGCAAAGTGTGTACTGTATAGACTCAAGTATAATTTTTTTAATATATGTATAAGCTTTTGCGTGTGTACACGTGCAATGAAGATGAAAAGAAAGGGCAGTTAGTGAAAGTGTCTAATATCTTAGTTATAAAGTATTCTGTGTTGAGCCCGCATTAACCATGAGAAGAAGAGAAAAGAACCGTGAGAGGTAATGCTAGCATAAGGTTTCCTGAAGATGCAATGTTTCGTTTGCCACATGTGTCCACAGCAACAAACCTAAACACAATCTTGTTAGTAAAGCCAGTCTAATCTAGTTTGCACAGCTATGGGAAATTATGAAATAAACTGCAGTGTCCATATACAGGAGCGCCCTAAGCAGGGACGTGCAAGCTTATAAAACCACAGCAGATAATTTATTCTAGGGCTGCTAATGAACACTTGGCTGTGGTGTTTGACCCAAGAAATTATTGTACAAGCAACAAATACATCATCACAGCTCTGTCTCTATCGCCTTCTGTACTGCCTACTCTTCATCTCTCCTCTAATCACAAACAGGCGCATTCCTGTACCAGTGAAGCAGGCTTTAAAGCAAGGTTCTGCCACGTTTGCAGGAATGCAGCACAGAGCTAAAGCTGCTAAAGTCAGCTGATGAAGGGGTCTAAGATCTTATTCTTCCACTCTCAAACACAGCTCAATCCATACCTTCCAGCAAAGCATACACATGAGTAAATAGGCTAGCAGTCCCCATTTGACTAAAATAACAACAGAAATGAACTTTAGCAGTTTGTCACTAACACATGTGTGGGGGAAAATTTTCCTCAGAGCACACTGTGACCTAGTTCTATCAGTGGCTATACACAAGAGGGTTATAATACCTGAAAGAATAAAGCTCTCTTTATTGTTGTCCTTGCACTGGATTTCTTGTGAGTGGCCTACTTTGATGTAAGTGAGTTGCTCATTTTCATGTTATTTTCATTGTAACTGTTCATGTATATGTGTATGTTCCCCTATTCAGACTCCACGGTGGCATATAGACCTGGAGCCCTGGGCCAGTGAGAGTCAGTCACTGGAGGATGAAGCTAAAAGATTCCTCAGCTACATCACAACTCCGCAAGTGAGAATTTTTTAAATTTCATTTGCTACCTAAATTTATTTTTGATTGTTATTCATTTTATTTCACGTGTTTAAAATGCCAACATTAAAACCACTGACAGATTAAATAAATGGTAAATGGACTGGTTCTTATATAGTGCTTTTCTACTCTACCTGAGCACTTGAAGCACTTTATACACCATTCACACCCATTCATACAAGTACTGTTTTTTATGCTGTTTCTACATAAGTGCTTTCTATTTAATGTTCACACACATGCATACACTGATGGATGCATTGGAGAGCAACTTGGGGTTAGTATCTTGCCCGGCGATATTTGGCATGCTTACTGGAGCAGCAAGGGATCAAACCACCAACCTTCTGATGAGTAGATAACCTGATCTACCCCCTGTTGGTTCTTTTTGTTTTTATGAATATATTCTAATTTTTTTTTTAATTGAGGTCTAGGTCTGTTTTCTGAGCTCATTAAAAGAATTTTTTATTATTATTTTTAGTTATCTGGTCAAAACAGGACAGCCACAATGCAAACATATGATTTTTAATAGACTATAATGTATATTGATCTTTATAACTCTAATGGGGAATATTAAATGCAGAATAAGTACTTTTACTCCTGATGCTTTATGTATAGTTTGCCAATAATGCAGTTTTATGTGTAGTGAGGTGTTTTCATAGTGTAGCAAGTGTGGTATAGAATTAATAATATTTTACAATTCTGCAGTGTAGAAAGGGGAAAATGTTCCAGCAGAGCTAAGTAAAATGTTCAAGACTGTTAGCATACTTGTTGTCCAGTTTGTCTTGTTACGCACTTCCACCTCTTGGCTTACAAGTTTCCTGATGTCCAGTATTTAAGTCCTATTCAATTATTACTGTGGCATAGTGTACTTTATATTTACTATTTATTTCTTATTTGCGATATTGGCTGTGCTTAATAATGCAGTGCAAGCACCATTGATAAGGGAATTAATCATCTTTAACTTTTAATCACATTTTCTGTAGTCAAAGCAAAAATTAACCAGACACTGAATGCAACATTAAGACTATAGTTTGAGGAAAAAATAAATAAAGGTAAGACACATACCTTTGGCAGGGGTTTTTTTAAAACGTATTTTAAAACAAGACTGCATCTCGTAGCACATGATTGAGCTGCACTGGCAACTCTTTCACATTCAGCACAGCCAAAACATTTTTCTTGCTCTGACAGCACGCAACTAATTCATTAATCTATTGATTACTATACAGATGAAGCTCACAGCCCCTCTATTCAGATCTAATCAATGAGTTGTTGTGGTTTGCTCCTTGGACTGTATCAGTATTAATTACTAAAAATCAATGAAGATGTTTTGCATCATAATAATAATAAGAAGAAGAAAAAATATCAAAGGGACTGAGAAAGGCTGGAATTCTGGATCTTTGTCCCTACGATGGAGGTAAATCTAAGACATGATTTCATTTTCATTGTCCAAAACAGAAACTGGCATTTTTTGAACTCATGTAGTTTGTTTGTGTGTGTGTGTGTGTGTGTGTGTGTGTGTGTGTGTGTGTGTGTGTGTGTGTGTGTGTGTGTGTGTGTGTGTGTGTGTGTGTGTGTGTGTGTGTGTGTTTTTATTGCAGCAAATTGGCTTCGAGACAAATTAGCATCTTATCTTTATCCCTCACACAACATAGCCAGAACACAGAGTACCAATCTCCAAATGACTAAGCATCACTCAGTCTGTCTTTCACAAAGCAGAAATTTAGTTCATAATGAATTAGTGCTGGGATGTGCGTGTGCATGTTTTCAGGCACTTGTGGGTATTTGTGTATGAGGAAGGAAGGGACAAGGACAGGAATAGAGAGAAAGAGATTGCATGAGCATGTGTGTACAAGTGTGTGTTTGTGAGGAGCTGTGGAAGGGAACTGTCTGTCACTGACAGTGACAGGCGAGGGTGGAGGGAGCTGGTGTGGGGATAGCAGCATCCTCTGCTGTAATGCTGACTGACACAGTGCCTGGTGGAACTGTTACTAAGAGAGATGGCCTGCGACACAACTGTCCAATCAATACCAGTCAGCAGCTTTCATGTGTTCATGCACAGATAAGAGTAAGTAATTCTATATAAAAAGATTATTATAACAATAATAACAGTGTGAAATAATAGTGCAGCAGTAGCATGGGATCAATTTCTGATTAGCTTATCAACAATAAGAATGAACTTCTCATTCACGCTCAGTGAATGTTCTCAATTTCTACAGCTCAGTATTCTTTGTAGCATTGTTCAGCTCTCAGCAGCTCAATGCAACTGATATGTCTTTAGATGTGAAGTGGCAAAATAATCAAGAGTGATTTTGTATTTCATTTCCCACAGTGCATTGTATGCAGATAAATGCTTTCAACTCGAACGCATTAACAATGATGGCCATTGTGGAGAATGTTAAAAATTTAAGAATTCGTTTAAATGGAGAGCAACAAAGACACATCGGGTGACTTTTGTCCTTTGTCAGACGGTGACACTGCACATCAGTGATTCAGTTCGTTCCTTCCTGTGTGACCTGTCACAGAATGATCTCATTAAAATGAGCGATTTATACAAAAGCCACAGTGAGAAACTATGCCTAAGAGGTTCTTTTGAAACTGTACAAATCCAGCTTGCCAAAAAAGGGAACGCTGGCAATGTAAACACAGCTAATGACCAGGTTCAAATGTAAATTTCTTCTATTTTAGGAACAATTGGTGGTTTTATAAGAGACATTGTACTTTTCTTCTTACACTTGTCTTCTTACACATTCACTTGGCTGCAAAACATCTTTGTACATCAGTGTCTTTTTACCTGAGTTAGGTTCTAGAAAGCATTTCTCATTCACCCATACCATTGACTGTAAATTAAAGATGGACATAGCTGTCACCTACTAGTTATCAAAGTGCCATTTTGAAGATTTAGGCTGAGTGTTTTACATGTGTTGTGTTTAGAAAGCAGACATAGCAAATGGTAGATTGATTAAGAAAGCAAAGAAAGCTGCATGCTCATAAAGCAATTTGATTTCATCAGTCGAGGGAGATAAAAGCTCATTTCAATACAGAGTTCTACACAATCAGATTTCATTTTGCAGCCAGAGGATATGTAATGGTAATTAGCATACTTTCACATTGGGCTCTCTTTTTAGACTGGACGTTTGTGGAAACTGCTGTGCAAGGTGGAGGCCTTTAATTGGGAATAATATAGGCTCTGGTCTCTTGCTCAAGGAGATTTTGGCTTTTTAAAGACTGGTCAGAAACCCCCGAGCAACTTGTGATCACTAGGAAAAACTATGTACTCTCCAACTAGATGTTGACTGGTTGCCAAAAACCTCCTTGTGGCTTTGTTTGCTAGCAAATTGCCACAGTCACCTGTAGTTTGCATAGAAAATGCTAATTTGTCTGCCAACCATTCACTGAGTGGTAGTCAAAAGTGATGCAAACCGGAAATGGAGACTGTTTGCTTTCAAATTAAGAGGTGCTTGCTGCTGCAACTAAGACATTTAAAAAGGTGTATCATTTACTTTTGAAGGCAAATGTTCTCTTCACAAAATGTTCTCTCTGCACAAAGTTTCACTACCATGGAGAGGGTAGTTTGCAGACAAATCAGCATCTTTATGCAAGAGTGGCAATCTGCTAGCAACCAAAGTAACTGCATGGAGGTTTTCGGTGCACCACTGTATACATCATTGCAACTGATTTTACCTAGGGACTGGTAGCAACTCTCTAGCCCTGTATGACTGTGGCTTAAGCTGCAGTAGCACAAATGTAGTGTAGCTGCACACATGCAACTATGTACTAAAATGGTGTACAGTGAAGCCAGACATTTGTGCTCACAATCATGATGTCTGAGCCAATATTGTTTCTTCCCTTGCAAAGTTAATCTCTGCATCAGACAGAATTTGGAGAAACCACACAGCAAACATTTGAGCAGTAGCTCTTGCTCTGGAGCTTCGTAACTTGTTAAACTGTACATAACACTGTTATACTGTACTGACATGTATATACAGGTGTTTATACAGTGTTTTTGCAAGTATATGCTTTTGATAAGCATAAAGAAAGTTATAGACATGTTGGTATTTGAAGTTTTGGTTGAAGGTGATTATGAAAGTTGGATTTTTAAGATTGAAAAATATAATCCATAACATTTCTGAACAATACACTGGTTATTGTATAGTACCGAATAAATATTTTTGTTAAAGATATGGCAGGATCCAAAGATTAGACTTTTATATGGAATATTAAGCCAGTTTTCTCTTTTTGTAAGTAGCTGAAAGGATACTTTATTTTGAATCCAACAAAGTTTGTGAATTAAAGGGGGGAAAGTACAATCTTAATCACATATAAAGAATATAAAGTCCTCTTGTTTAGTGTCTTTCTGCCAACCTGGTTACACTTGGCAGTGCATCAGCACCAGCTGTGCATCATGATTAGTTATAACACAGAGGCACAGGCACGAGCCCAGTCTGAGTTATAGAACTTGGCTAAAGAAATCAGGATACATCAGGGTGTCAACCAAGCTGCCACATTTGACTTGTGTTTGCTTGAAATCCCTAGGACTCCATTTATTGTACAATAGAATATAAACTCACTCGTTTGGGTGGAGTAATGCTGTCGAAGAGTAATGCACGCTTATACTTGAAATGCCTGCTTCTCAGAAACAGAATTTATCTCACCACAACCCCCTGCCCAGTTAATGACTAGTTCACTTTCACATTCACTGCCCAGTGCAGTGAACAGACTTGGACATCAATATCCAAACAGTGCAGGTGGTCTTGAATGCCCAGCGTGCAGAGACAGACACTTGGATTTAACTAAGCAAATAGGTACGAGCCTCCTATTGGATAATTACTGCATGGGCGATTATCTTTCAGCTGGCAACAAGTTATTTAACCCCAACTGGTGCGATGAGTTGCTTATCATTTCATAAACAACCATGTTGAAAGACACATCTCGTGGTCGTGGAAAAGATGTTAGTGTGTTTGAGAAGGGTCAAATCATTGGCATGCATCAAGCAGAGAAAACATCTAAGGAGATTGCAGAAACGACTAAAACTGGGTTAAGAACTGTCCAACGCATTATTAAAAAGTGGAAGGATAGTGGGGACCCATCGTCTTCAAGGAAGAAATGTGGCCGGAAAAAAAATCCTGAATGATCGTGATCGGCGATCACTTAAACGTTTGGTGAAATCAAATCGAAGAGAAACAACAGCTGAACTCAGGGCTATGT
>VVHJ01033526.1:0-38557 GCA_015107715.1 Tylochromis polylepis | reverse complement strand
AGCAAGGCTTGGCCTCCCACGACCTCGTTGCTGCTTCACCACTTTTCTTTCCTTGGACCACTTTTGATAGATGCTGAACACTGCAGACTGGGAACACCCCACAACAGCTGCAGTTTTGGAAGTGTTTTGATCCAGTTGTTTAGCTATTGCAATGTGTTACTCGTCAAACTCACTCAAATCCTTACACTTGTCCATTTCTTTCTGCTTCCAAAACATCAACTTTGAGGACAAAATGTTCATTTGCTCCCTGATATATTCCACCCACTAACAGGTGCCATGATGAAGAAATAATCAGTGTTATTAACTTCACCTGTCAGTGGTTGTAATGTTATCCCTGATCATTTATTTGTATATGTAGCGATCAGAATTGACATCTGAAGGCCAAAAAATGCCAAACAGGTTTATTTTTTACAAGTGGAGCATTATGGCCTTCGCTATAATTGTCCACTTGATAATCAAAATCTATTAGAACTTTATTGGGATTTTTTATTTTGGATTATTACAATCATAACGGACAAGACCGGGGGACGGAGAAGAAAAAAAGAAGAAAAACAGTAAAGTTGGGGAAAAAGTTAACAGAAGGAGCGGGAGAGAAAAAAAGAAGAGGGATAGAGATACACACGACACAATACAAGATATTTTTAGAGGGAGCAGCAGCCCAAGATACTGTGTGTCTGTGGGTACCGGTGTGAAAACACCTCTGTGTGTGAGCACGCTTGTGTTCATAAGGTTTCTCTGTATAATGGTGGGTGTGGGGAGCCACAGCCCTGCCCCCCCAGGACGTGAAGCAGGTATGGAGGAGACCCAGGCCCCAGGGGCCAGGGGAGTGTGACGGGGGGAAATAGGCCCCACATCTGGGGGAGCCTGAAATGTTCTGAGAGGGAGGGGGGAGTCTAAGACCTGACCTGACACATAGACATAGACAAACAGGCACATACAGACATAAGCATGCATTCCCACCCTCACACACAAACACTCACACACATACCCAACTGAGAGACACACAGAAATGGATGCCGTACAGACCAGACCCAGAAGATGGTCCCCTTCACTCTGGGGTGGAGACAAGCAGACCGGCAAAGCTCCCACAGCAGCACAGCAGCCACCAGCCCAGACCCTGACAAGACAACCAGCTCCTCCACCTGGCCTCCAGCCCCAGACGACGAACAGAGAAAAGGTTTCACTTATATGTGGTGTTGATCCGTGGTGTTTAAAAGTGCATTTAAACACCAGCATAGTGCAGACAACCTTCTCCCAGACAACAGTTGGCATCAGCACGGTCCCTCCCCTGAACACTCAATGTCTACATGCAATTTAAAATTGAGAAGTGGGCACCGGCACCAGAGGTGAGGCTGCAGGTTAAGCTGTCATTATATGCTCGAAGAGGACTATTCTTGCTCTTATAAAAGCACACATCTGCCAGGTTTCCCTCACAGTGTCACTCTGCATTGAGACTTTTTGCCTCACACTTTCACAGGCTGGAATTGCAGCCTTTATTTACCTAATTTTCATCACTATAGATATTTATGAGAAAACAGAGCCTCTAATTAGCCAAACCACAGCCTGGGCTGCATGCCCAAGAGGCTCCTCTCAATTCATCAGCCTCAATAAAGGGAGACAAGCCTGGGCCTGAGTAGCTACAGCACCTGGGGCACGCATTTTGCCACGGGTGGGATTCTGTTTCCATCAACAGGATTAGGCTCTTATGAATCAGTTTATGGAGTTGAGACTGGGATCCGCTTGGGCTGTTTCACAGCTACTAATGCGACAGAATTTCACCCTAATTGTTTACCATGTCAGGCTCGGCAATTCAGCGTTAATTGAACAAAGCCCAGTAAAAAACACATTCTTCACCAGCTCAGTGACATGATGTTTAAACAGAGAGCAGTTTTTGTATGGTCCTGTTACCAAGCATCCTTGGCTGGTGGCACCTTTTGTGCCAAAAAGGGGTGCAATGTCTTAATTACAGCAAAGGGTAGAAGACAGAAAACAGCAGACAAAGACTTGTATTTTGGATCACTGGAGACTCTTTAGGAAGTGTACAGACTGTACCACACAGCTTGATGTAGACTCTGATTAAAATCAATATGAGACCACAGACTGTTAACTGTACGTATGTAGGTGTAAAAGAAATAATTACCAACAAGTAGACCGTGCTTGTGCTTTGTGAAAAAGTCATAAGCCACCCCTTATTTCTTTATATTCTGCTATGAAAATAGGAAATAGGTGCACGGGCAAACATACATAGAAGTACAGTACATAAGGCAAAAACCGAGTTTGTACAATTCTAATGAACTTGAAAGTCCATATTTGGTATGATAGGCTGATTAGACAGATTACACATTATTTGCATTCAATGATGTAAAACAATTAAAGACACCCCCCCACCCAAAAAAAGAAAAAGATGTGTTTGTCCCATTATAATATGTGTATATATATATATATATCCTCTTATTAGCCTTCCTAACTGTCTATAAGACATTATTTCAAATGCTTCAGCTCTTTCCAGATCCTCTATCCCTCTATGAGGGCTCCCACTAGTTATATATCATGAGCTAAACAAAGAATCTGGGACTGTATGGCACATGAATCTCTATAATATCATAAATAATTTTATATATTATAGTCCAAAACTCCTGAAGTATCCTAGCCTCAAGTCTAAATAGTTTATAATGGTATTCAATAATAAATATATACAAATCTTAAATATAGTTACATCCCTTGACTTTATTTCAGTACTCCCAAAAATCATGTCCCAATCTTTATCCTCCCATTTCAGATTTCAATCATGTCTTTTTGAGAACTGGCAAACCTTCCCTGAGGATAACACAAAGACACTTTATGTCCTTTCCCAGTCTTCCAAAAGTACTTTATCTAAATGCTCAGCAGCTTTAGGAGTTCCCTGATAGTATACTGTAGATATTTTAAAAACTGAGAGCTAGCTATTCCAAATTGTTGGCAGATCTGAAAATTCACCATCAATGCTGAAAGGTATATAGAGGATTTTAGTCATCCAGATGACATCTTTTTCTGTTTCGAGTACTTCATTGACTACAACAGCATGGCTTCATAGTAGAAGAGTCCTGGTGCTAACTGGCGTGCTTACAGTCCAGACCTCTGAAGAACTAAAAACATTGGGACATCGCGAAATGAAAAATACAACAAAGAAGACCCAGGACTGTTTAGCAGCTAGAATCTTCTATCAGACAGGAGTGGGACAACTTTACTCTCCTAAAAGTCCAGCAGCAGGTTTGCTGTTGTTAAAAGAAAAAGGGAGATGCTTTTACAGTGGTGAACACGGCCCTGTCACAATTGGTTTTTTTTTTTTATTGCTGCCATCAAATTCCAAATGACCTTATTTTTTTCCTTTAACTGGTCTATTTTCTCAGTTTTAACATTTGATATGTGTTCTTTATTTTATTGTTGACAAAATATGGATTTCGGAGACCTTCACAACTTTTTCAGAATTGCACTTTTGTACAGTTTTCATTCCTGGAAAAAAAAAACATTTCAACACACAGATACGTTCTGAATGTGCAGAAAGTGTTGAACAACAGCAGAATTCTTGCAGAAATCATATCGGCCATCACGGCCCAGTGGGCTGATATGTTAAAATAAGATCGTTTGTCATTGATTTGAACAGAGACATGTTTAAAGAGATTACTCACACGAAACACAGAAGTAGCCTGAAAGCTACTTTTCTGTGAGCTCCCGCCCCACAGAAAAGTAAACCACACCTGTACTTGTGCTCACTCAGCATGACAGGATGAAAGGAGAAAAGCAGCACAGAATAGCAGGCAGCCTCAATGCATTCTGTGCTGAACAGTTACCTCGCAGAAACAAAGACATTCCCACAATATGTTGATGCAAAAGTATAAATCGGCATATCCCCACTCACTTCTGCTGCTCAACATCTGGAATGTGTAATCCCCACCCCACCCCAAAAAAGAGCCCTCCCCACATTTAAGTTTAATTTTTTTTTATTTAATGCAAATTGCTTGATCAATAACAAAGGCACAACTTTAGGCTTGAATCTACAGTTATATATGTAGCTCTTTTTTTTTTTTTTTAAGTTTAAGTCTCACTAAACATTTACATCAACCTCCTCAGGCTGGATTTGCTGACACATTAGTTCAAATTTACCAGTTAGATTTCTTTCTTTCTTGCTTACTTTCTTTTCAATTTGAAGTCTTGTTTTTTAATTTTATGTCCGCTAATTAAACTTACTAAACTAAACTTTTCAAGTCTAATTTGAACTAATTATAAATGAACCTTAGATTTCTGAGGAAAAAGAGCAGAGCGTTTGTGTGTTTACCCATAAACACGAACTCACTGTAAATAAGGTAATGGACCGTTTCAAAGCACCAGGGGTTAGTCTAGTCCGGCTGTTAGGCTAAAGAGGCCATTGCTACCTGTATCCTCCTGCTGCTGCTGGATGAAGGACTGCCTGCGGGTACTCAGGAGGATTATCATTCGTCCTGACAATGGTGGGATTTGATCAGGAGCACTAACAACACATTACTGGCTCACCTGAAGCGTCACCACCCGGCAGTGTCAGCGCACTGGGGATCCTCAAGTCTCCTCTACAGAACCTCTGTTCCCCAGGTTAGACAGATTATATCCATTAAATTAATTAGGGTGATTGAAAGGACTTTTAAAAAAGCTGCTGCTTTCCCTTTGACAATCAACACACAAATGTGTTCACGAGCACACGCCTCATCTTGTAAATACCAAAACCTGCATTTTAGGTATGGGCAACCCCGAGCCCGATGACCTCGACTCAACATGTAGTGCGTCATGTTCACCACAAGATGGCGATTAACAACCACCGTTTGACACCAGAGCTGAAGCACAAAGGAGTTTAAGACCTGTTTATCTTTCAGTTAAGTAACAGTTGCAAAAAGGTGGCAGAGAGTAAACTGCCAATATGTGGACTCAGCAGAGAGACAACTCTCTTAATTGTACTTAACTGTAACTTCCGTTGTTAGCCACTACACAACCATGAAATTAAGAGACATTTTCAATGAATTTCCCAGTTAGGCCTCTGCTAATAAGTGTGGGGATGAGTATAGACTGTATACTTGTACCATTTCGTAGTCCTGGTTTACAGTTGGAGGCAGGGTGACCAATCTCTACACTGAGTGAGCAAACTTCATCCCACCTTAAGTCCATCCTTAGTCCAAAGCTAACAAAACAGTCACTTGTGCAGATCTTCTAGCTAATTTAAGCAGCTATAGTAGCTGTAACTTCACTGATGCATATATGAGAACCTGTGTCTGCACTGGGTTAACACTGGGTCATGCATTTATTATTATTTATTATTATTATTATTATTATCTATCTGTCTATCTGTCCCTTGTAATGTTGTTTATATTTGCAGTGCTAAAATTAAAAGACTTACAACTTTATTTCCTGAATCTTTGAATGCCATTATAAGGCGACACAGACGCAGCCTTATTTGTTTGTTCACAAGTAAAAAAAACATAACAAACAAACAAACAAAAACATTTCTCTCCATAAAATAATATCCAAAACTAAAAATCTTAAAATGTGTGTGGGCCAATAATTGTTCTCCATGTTGTACTTTTGCCAGGAAACTAAGCAGACTTGCTGAAAGCTGTATGCCACGGCTGAACTTGCAGCTTCACAAATGGTTCTTTCATAGGTTGCAAAGCCATCTTGGCTATGAAACACAGTGATGAAACCTTTTGGTTCCATGCTGATTGCTCGCTCCTCCCTTCTGCATTAAGCGTGTAACTGCATCATCACACATTAGCTGGTGTCAAGGTATTTTTAGACCCCAGACAGTGGGTTTAATTCTCCTTTCAGTTTCCAGGCTTAAGGCAGTCTGACTTCTTGCACATGAAATTTGGTTAACTTTTGCCATTTTTTTCACTTCAAGTGAAACAGCTGAAGTGATTGTAAAGCAGTCCGAGTGAGAGCTGCACATTTCCTGTGCAATGAACAATTAAGGCAGCAGACACATGACATCAGCTCAGCGCCCGAGGTGTGAAGTTACCTTATCTGACTCGGTCTCTGTCCTGACATCATGAGAGTCACAGGCCTCATCAGCTGAGTTAATCAGTGAAAAGCAGATTACACTGTTTACCTCTGAACTACAGCTTTTGATAAGAACAATATTACCAACATTTACCAGAACTGGCTCCAATATGGCTTCGTTTTTACTGTCCATACTGTTCATCATAGACGTTCAGGTTATTTTGAATACCTTTTTATTAGTTTCCACTAAACTTTCCACACAACCTGTTGGCAAGCCCATTTTCTTGTTGCTTGAGTATGTGTGTAAATGAGAGCAAAGTGAGTAAAGTCATTTAAAAACATGCATTTATCATCATTTAAAACAGATCATTTAAAATGAAAGGGTAGAATGAAATAAATTTATTCCCTCCTGGCAGGCTTGTGCTCACTCCTCTTGGAGGATATCACATGTCAGAGATGCCTGAAAGGCTGTTTACTCTTAGTTAACCATATGGCGAGCCATGTGAGGATTCATTCTTCTCTCAGACGACTCTCTAAGTTAATAAGTTATCGGTGGACAAAGAGCTGACAAGCCCACCGCCACAAACTAAGCGACGGCCTTCCTTCCTTTGGCCCGAGTCACAGAGGTTATCAGTGACAAGGGAACAATAGGAAGTGGTGCGACCAGTCACACTGCAGCACATCACTCACCACATGAAAGCCTCCACACGGCTCTGCAGAGCTATGGAGCTTTTGGTCTGCTGCTTGAATCACATGCGATGCGACAAGGCTCCTTTGCTGTCACCGTGAAACAACCCTTTGACCTCAGATATATTACTATTTCTCACTGCCTGAAGTTTCCCAGCAGCCGTGATATGGCGTGATTCTCTCTTCATGGCATCTGCACAGAATGCATGACCTGCCAACAAGCATGCAAAACTACTGGAAGTATCAGCTTTTAGGTGTTAACAGGAGAAATGTGACTTTCAGAGATGTCAGAGCTGCACAAACAGATCCATAAAAGTCCAAAAAATCAGAGCTAAAGAAAGAAATGTCAAACTCTGTCCCTCATTTTTTAGGCCGTATGTGCAAAGAAGAGAAGCTGTGTGAAGTGGCTAAACTCAAACTGCTGATTTGACATAGAAAACATATGCAGATTGTAAGAATAATAACAGAAAAAAGAACCAGTGTTAAGCAGTAGCTCAAATTAAGTTCATTATAAAACAACAGCAAAACTATATGCAATAGACAACTGTTTGCCTCCAGATCTGCTAAGGTTATGTCTACTTGCTCACAACATGTTTTTGTTGCCCTCAAGTGGTTGAGAAAATAGTTATTAAGGATTTAAAACTTTCATCAATATCTTTATTTTAATGGGGGATATAAAAGTGTCTGTTCACAAACCCACAGAGGATTGCAACCTTTTAGTTTCTCCAGCTCTTCTGAGCACTAATATCTGAAACTTTAATTAATTTAAGTTTAATGATATTTAATAAGCCAGTTTTGTAAAGAGTAGCTTTGCATGATTTACTATTCACAATAACTCTTATTTGTCTTAGTTTTAAGGTGGCTAGCACTGCTGTATGTCTGAAATGACCATATTAGGGATATCCCCTCTTATGTCATATACCTATCCATCCATTGATTTGATTTGACTTGATAATGATTTATTTCAGACCCATATAACAACAACCAATATATACATACATATACACATACTTCATTTACATGGACAAATACATATACACACACACACACACACACACACACACACACACATACATATATATATTTATATATACACACATACATATATCCGTACACAAACAATATAAACAAAATCTAATAACAAGAAATGATAATCGTTAATCTGAAAAGGAGTAGGAAGAAGTATATACATATTAATCCCTACCCCACACTCAACACCATTAAATCACTATATTCAGTGTTACCCTGACTTCCCCTCATCATTAACCCCATACAATAAGGAAGAAAAAAAAGAAAGAAAAGGAGAGAAAAAGAAAAATATTGCTACAGTGACAGGTATAACTCAAATACAGTTTAGATTAAACAGATACAATTATACAATTTAGCCTGGTTATATATACAATTAGTCATCAAGTTAATCAATTTTATAGTTTTCCAAAAACAGATTTCAAAGCATTTTTTTTAAACTGAATAATGCCTGAACATTGCTGTAGGTCCACTGGAAAACTGTTCCACAGTTTTACTCCGCAAATGGTAATACAAAAGGTTTTAACCTTTGTCCATGCTGTAAGGGTCTTCAAATTTAACTTTCCCCTTAGATTATAATCCCCTTCTCTGTCAAAAAACGTCCTCTGTAATTTTCCTGGTAACATATTATATCTGGCTTTGTACATAATTTTTTCATATTTTATGAGATCCATCAACTTCAAAATTTTTGACTTCAACAACATAATGTTAGTATGGTCTCTAAATCCTGCTTTATTAATCACCCTGCTTGCTCTTTTCTGGATTTTACATAATGGTTGAAGTGTAGTTTTGTATGTATTTCCCCAAATTTCTACACAGTACTCTAAATATGGCAATATAAGTGAACAGTAAAGTATTCAGAGTGATTTGAAATGCAAAAAATGTTTCGCTTTACTCAGTACAGAGATGCTTCTTGACAGTTTATTTTGTATATGCTGTATGTGAGGTTTCCAGCAGAATTTGTTATCTATTATCACACCCAGAAATTTTGTATGAGAACCTTGCACTACTTCAACATTATTAATCAGCAGCTTTTCTCTAGCATCCCTTTTACAGTTTCCAAATAACATAAATGTAATTTTATTTAAATTTAGTGATAACTTATTTCCATCCATCCATCCATCCAACTTCTTCTGCTTAGCCAGTTCAGGGTTGCAGTGGGGCTGGACCCCATCCCAGTAGGGCGAGAAGTACACAACCTAGATAGGTCCTTAGTCTGTTAAAGAGACAGATAACCATTCACACCTATGATCAACTTGGAATCACCAGTTAACTTAAACCCATTCAGGTCTTTGGACTGTGCACAGGGAATCAGATAACCAATAGTAGAAAAAACTGCCTGAAACACAGCATTTAGTGCAATCTTTGACTCACTGAGATCGTTTGTTCATATGCTGGTGTCATTACTCACATGATGAATGGGAGCATCCACCCCTGTAACAGTTTATAAATGATGGAAAATAAGGAAAAACATTAAAATTCTGCATTAATCCTATTTTTAAATAGCCAGTTTAGAGAGAGTGTGTAAAAATGAATTAATGGGCTCATAGGTGGCACCTTGCCCCCTGTGACTGTATTATCTTTAGATGTGGGCTGTAGCATGAGCATGAAACCGGTTTTCAGGGTGTTTCTCCCCTGTAAGGAAAAGGTGTGTGATACTAGTTGCATGCATTCTTGCCAAAACCAGCCAGTAAATCAAAGCTTGGCTGCAAAGCATTTCAGTGCAACGCCTCAGGCCAGGAGTGCACGTACTAAGTCTGAGTCAAATGTCTGTCGGTGTACCCTGTCTGCCCTCAGTATCTGAGTCAGCCTGCTGGTCAGAGTGGGTGTTGGCATGCTGAGGGCATGGGCCATCCCCTGAGTAACCTAAGTTTGAGCTGCCACACAGCTTTATCACTGGGCAGAATGACAGAGAGTGGGCACAGTTTTTCCCTCTAGTACCAAAAACTGTCACACCACAGCTCTTTTGTGGTTCAACAGTTTAGCAGAGTTCCTCCTCCAAAGCTGCAGCTTGATTATATCCTGTTAATGTGGATCACCCACTATGCAGGTTATCAGTGTGCAGTGAGGTAAAGTGTAACGCTTACCTCCCTGGTTTGTTTAACTACCGCTGTTTGTTTGTTGCCCGACATTTGTTAATGATGTGTTGCATCAGGGCTGAGTGGTGCATTCTTGCTCTGACACTTCAGATGTTTTTTAGCTCTTTTGCCATTGAGGCCCAGAAGCCTGGAGACTGAAAGGCAGCTAAATTAACACAACCAGTCAGTCAATGCTGGCCTTTGCCGCCTGAGTGCGTGTAAGAATTTGTACTGAGGCCTCGCCATTCATTCTGCAATACAACAGGTCTCTGACAAGTGCTCCCTGAGCTCGTCTGGGTCTGGTGGGAGAGCAGCTCTCCAAGGAAAGAGACTCTTGTACGAGGCCAAATAGAGAGCTTAGGTAACAAGAGGTAAGCTGGAGCTTCTTGGCTTGGTAGCTGTCATAACAGAAAGGGTAATAAGAAGCAGTGGCTAATGTGTTCCTCTACTTAATGAAAGGGCAACAAAAGCAAATGGTCAGGGGTCAGCTATACTAATGCCATCAGCTCCTGAAACCTCTCAGAGTTACAACCCTTTTACACTAGAGAATTATCAGCTGTATAGTGTGTATACTCAAATGTGCATAGTCTTTGCATTCAGACACTGTCGGCAGAATGGGAAGAAGAGGAAACCCCCTCATTATGTTGGCTTCCCAGTACTATTAGCTCTCGGGTCACTTCAGATAATTAGCCTAATTTTAGCAGTTGTCAGGTTTTGTTATGTGGCGGTTCCTGAAACCTGGTCGCATCACTGGATAAATCATAATTTTATTTTATTCAGCTGTATCATCACATATCAGTTTCTCTAAGCAGGGATTAAAACTTAGAAATTCTCTTAAAATTAAGAAAAAGAAAATAATACATTTGTCATATACCCTGTATAGCAAGAATCAATCATTTTGTGTAATCTGGGTGCGTGAACGTGCCTTATAAGGCATCTTACATCATACACTGAACAGCATCATCACACACCACTGTACAGCCAAGACTTTTTGTTTATTTCTTTGGCTTTAAAGCAGGTAAAGCATGCCATAAAAAATAAAGCTGAGCCTTATTAATCTGAAGAAGAAGCAAGTTGTGGCATTGCCACTGCTAATGGTTATGCCATTACTCTTCCTGGGTTCACTACAAGGTCTACTCTTCTGTGACTGTAATGCTGGTAGATGCTTATGCAAACATGTTCTGGGCTACCGCTTTTCAGACGTGGGTAATCATACATTTATTGTCAGCTTCAGATAACTTTATGTTACAAAATTAGGGCCTTGTGTTTCCTTTCCCTCCTCCTTCTTCTTCTTCTTTTTTTATCTCTGCCTTATTTCATCATGGAATAATCACCTTTAATTTCCGTGGGTTTCACTGGTTTATCACCACACACACAGTTCTACTCTGAATGGTTTACACGCTTCTTAGAATAATAACGCTGGGAAAACCCACACAGGGTCTCAAGGGTCAAAATTTGTTTTATTCCTGAGCACTTCTGACTCATGGAGTGGGGGTGATGGGTTATTGGAAGAAATGTGCCAATAGAAACAACATACATGAGAAACTCTGTCTACTTCAGTTTTAATCAAACTGCACAGAGCATGGCATGCTGGGAGAAAGCCTACCCCCACCGTAGCCTGGGAACATGCCAGCTTGTCTTGAGAACTTCCAAATAATCACCGCTTCCCGTCCTCTACTCTCTCAGAGCTCCCACTGTGTTGTAATATAACCTTAGAAGGGGGTAGCAGGGCTGTGCGAGGCCAGTGCTGTCAGTTGGTACATTATAGTAGACGCTGCCGGACCGCCGCGGGATATTACTAAATACTCGCCATCGCTTTGAGGTTGCTGAGGTGAACTGCTCGGTTCTGGCAGGTAGGGAGTCGGGCGGGGCTCGGGCTTTCACAGTAGGTTCTGGTTGATTAAAAGTGTTTCAACACAGTGGTGACCGGTGCTCCCAACTGCTTGCCATGAGGAAACTAACAGCATCATATATTACAACGATCGGCTGGGGATGGGAAGTGTTCCCACATCAGTCACAGCACGAGAAGCTGACTTAAAGGGGTGAGGCATTTTTAATATTGTCCCAGTGAAAGTAAAGAATCGGTCTCTGTCAGCTTTAAGTGAGTTTATGTCCTCAAAGCTTGGTTACTGCAACATTTCAATCAAAGCATTAAGGTTTATAGTAGACAGGTCATAGTAAGATATAGTCGAGTTGATGTCCGGTGGCATGTTTTGATCTGTTTGATCCAAGAAATGGAAGAACAGCAGGTAAGAAGATGTAATGGGCCGCTGGGGTTCATTATTTTTCCGATTTTACAACATGATACAATTCCCCATTAAAGGACAAAGTTCAAAATTATGATGAGATTTTGTCAGAACCCACTGTCCATTTCATTCATTCTTCATTATGTCACGAATCATAAAATGTCAGATGATTATGGTATTTTTTTATGTGGTGCTCTAGACTAACTTATCACTTAATGTTAGACTTTAGAAAACAATACACATTTACCCATGTATTCATGTAGCTCTTTATTTTTTATTCTGGACCTCAAACCTATATCCATCTATAACATGCATGCCTGTGAGAAACTGCGAGAGGAGGTTGGAGTACCCAGAGGAAATCCCCTCAGACACCCTCAGAAATGTGCAACCTCCACAAAGAAAGATCTGCAGCTGACCAAAAGGTCCAAACCCAGAACATTCTTGTAGTGGTTATCCATCCATCCATCCATCCATGAGCTGATGCTTCATGTTTCACGTTAGCAACCATTGCATTGTTCTTCCTCAGCTTCCATGCATTCATCATACTGCAGTTTACGGTGTGCTTTCAAATGGTTGAAGAAGTTAGTTGGCTTACTTTGTGACAGACATAGCTCTTCAGCACTCTTCCTATCATTTATCAGCATCACTTGCCCTAAAGCCAAAGTATTTCCAACTATCTCCTATATTAGTAATACATAAAAATACAGACCCCTTATTCATTTCAGGGAATACAAAGTACCACTGGATGATTTGGTCATTTCATTGGGGTGAGCTACACTTTATCTGGCCACATAAGGACAAAAATGTGAAGGTGTGGTTCGTGAATGGATGGCTGGGTAATCATAATATATCGTCCCAATGGCCTTGGTCTTTGGTAGACCTAAACTAGAATTTCTGCTAGCACACAGTTTGTGTAGGTTCAAGCCTTTTGGAAGACTTCTACCTTCACTTGTCCCCACAGCTCAACTGATTTCACCCTAGGCTAAATGTCCCTTTTACTCCTGCTGTTTCACCCTCTCTTATATGACCATCCCCTGCTCCCCCTGCAGTGGGCCAGCCTGCCACGTAAAGAACCTTCCCCGTGGAGAAAGAGGCTCCACAGGTAAGAGCGGCCTGAGGACGAGCTCTCCTGCTGGGCGGCGACACAAGCTCCCACACTCTGCCCTTTCTCTGGTGACAGCTAAAGTCCTCCTTTTACAGTCACCCACCTACGCGCACACACACTTGAAAGAAGAATCCAAGCTGCTGATTGCTGTGTTTTTGAATGTCTCAAATGTTTTTTTGTCTGCGTGAGCTCTTGGGTCACGACACCCACTGCCATAAGGCTTGTTATCATGGCTGAATGAATGAAAGAATTCACAGAAGTCAAAAATGCCCAAAACACAATATATTTTTATAGAGTATCCTTGTTCTTCTTTCTTCAGTCGCCTTGGGTCTTTACAGAAGCAGCACAGGCATACATGGCCACGCACTCAGGGGCTTCCCGCTGCGTCTTGCTTTCAGTCCGAAGCTATTTCAAATGTTATTGATGTGTCTGCCAACTGTGAGCTTTCTAAACAACTACCCTGCTGCAACAGGTTACAAGTCCAGCTTCCCTCTCATTAGGCTCTAATTGATTGTAATCTGCCCTTTGAGAAGTACTGGCCCGCTATGGGGTTGTTCTGCACATGTGAGCGCCCCCACTGTCCCTTGTACTTGTCCACCTCACTCACCAGCAGGGTCTGGAGTACAGACACAATTGGTCCTCTCAGATGGAATCATTAAAGCGGGCAGGATAGCATGAGCTCTTTCATACAACAGGCCTAAGCGGACCAGCTTGAGACCAGGGACAGTGGCCACTCTGCCTGCCCAGTGGGAGAGCCCCATCCTGGGTAGGCTATTGTTGGCCTCACCCCTCGACTGACTGCCTGCGGTTCTGACTGCATTGGCTTGATTTGTATGCCAAGTTCCTGGACTAAAGACAGCCATGCAGGGGAGCTGGGTCAATATTGGTTTTGAGAGCTGGAGGAAAAATGTCAAAATGTTAAATTCTATTGACTTCCCCCCACTGCTATTTGTTTCTGTGGCAAAAGGCCTAGTGGGCCATTAGTGTAAACAGGGCTTTGTCTTAGGGCTCAGCTTCCAGCAGGAGGTGCATAGAACAAAACCCAGAGACAGAGGGTCTAGTCTGACTCAAAAATGGCTGAGCTGTGGGGCTGAAGAGAGACCTTAAAATGACTGTGATGCTGAAAGCACAGTGTTTTGATCTCACCTGACACTGTTAAAGTCAGACTGCTCTCTCTGAAAGTCATGCCACTGGAATGATCTGAAACCATGAGAGAGAGCTTAAAACAGACTGTGACCACTCTTGGTTTGTGTTTTCAAAAGGCAAATATCAAGAGTAACATAATGAATATTTAAGAGTTATCAGTGTTTTTGCTTGTCACTTTCTTTGAGTGTGTGTTATGTTTTCTTGACATTTTTGTATGCATTGATCTTTCCACATGCAAATTTCGCACCTGTGTCTTTGTCCAAAGGGTGATGGGGCAACAGTGAAGAACAGCTGTTTTACAACAGTACACCCTTGTTTCTTTTGCTCTGGGCTCTCTTGTTGCTTTCAAGCCTCCTTTCGGGAATATGGAATTCTTTTTTTAAATCACTTCAATTAACATGGGGCCATAAACCTGTTCTCCTTGCTTATTTTCTCACGCTTGTCCTCTTTGCTTTCCCCGTGGTTTCTTTTATTAGGTAATAGACTTTTGTTCTGCTCCAACACTGCATCACTTCCTCTGTGGGCATACAGCGATGGAAGGATGCAAGCACAGAGGAAAAGGTACAGAAAGGAGGGATACCTTTTTACTAAAAATTGCTGTTGTTTTATTTTATCTGTAAATGGCTGATTCAGCCTTATGTGCACCTTTATGTTGTGCTTGGTAAATAATACTTAAATGATACTTAGTTTTACCACTGCTAATGGATTACTTAGCATGCAGTCATACTGAAAAAACAGCACATTTGTGGGAAATCACACATTGCTGCAAAGTGACACGTTTCACTAATTGTGCACCAAAGGATCAGCTAAGGTTGCAAAAGCATGCAATGTACCTACTTACTGACACTTCTTCCTAAATTGTGCCGTAAAGTAGTCTGACAAGATTTGCTTAACCCCCTTACTTTTTAGGCAAACAGCATTTTTATGGTCCGTGTGAATAGGTGCACCTTTAAATGGATCACAAAGGTCACAGAAAGGTGAATAAAAGTCCTCATATACCTAAGTGTTGAATGAAATGAAATGTTATTAAGAGCACATCTGTGATGGAAAAACAGGGGTAAAAACAGAATGACTAAACAAGGCAAGCATATACTGTGTGTTTTATTCAGTCTCTGGAAGCCTACATAATCTAAGAGTGGCAGACCTACGCAGCTGGTGCAAAAGACAATGAAACCAGTCAGACTGTCCCATCCAGTCCAGCCGTCACTAAACCAGCTGGGTTAGAAATGATGCATAAGTGAGGGTCAGATGAAAACAAACCTTTTTATCAAATGCAAGTGTTTTTTTCACACACTGGATTAATTATCTTCTTTGTTTTCTTCTGGCTGCTTCCCTGACGTGAATTATCTGCCTCCATTTGTTGCCCTTGACACAACATGTGATATCAGTGTTACTACAGTGGGATAGACATACACAACACATCAGTATTTCTTTTAGCACAGTAGTGAAAACAGGCCCAGGTAGGAAAATGCACGAGCAACATTTCACTGCAAATCCACTTGTTTCATGGCTGCATGCCTGACACAGTTTTTTGTACGAACACTGAAATAAATCAGTTATGGAAAGATAAAGTTTGGGTTAAACTGCAGTTTTATAATATTAACTGCATGTTATTAGGTTACTTTAGGTGCCCTACATGATGGGGACTGCTTTCTGTTTGTCACTGCACCTTCTGTCCTGCATTTAGGTGGGAGGGCTCCTATACAGACCGCAGGTATGGGAGTGATTACAGCTCATAAAGGCCACTCAATGAGATGATAACATTGAATGTGGATTTTTTTCAGTCTAGATGGGGAGCAAGTGGGGACTTTTGGAAACAATGACACAGTTGCCCATGTTTACTTCTTGACTGGGTCTTATCAGTCACCATTCAAGGCAAAAACATTGAATCCTACTGATTAATTCAACACGGGTATAGAAATACAGGAATTTGTGACCTTGCTGTCTATGCTTGCAACTGCTGTGTTGTTAAATTGCATTTCACTCTGATCCATGTGTGTGTGACTGGTTTTGTGTTTTTAGGCAGGATATTTTCACCTTCACTAAATGATTTTGCTTTACAATTAGTGAGCCTCTAAAGATATGCACTTTGAGCAGACCATCTCTCTTCGAGTAACTCCATAGACTCTATAGAAAAAAAAAGTTACAATGCAAGTAACGAGAAAAGGCATCTGCCACCTTGGTGGGTAAAAGAAATGCAATAGTTGTAAAAAGCAGGCACCTGTGGTCACAGCATGGCCTCCTAATCCCCATCTCTACTCCAGCAAACAACCCACAATTCCCTTCAGTCGGGCTGACTTTGCATGAATATATTTGCTCATTGTGATTGCCAGCTTTCTGCCGGCCCCTTCTGCTGAGAGACTGAGCAAACATGTCCCTCTCCCCCGTGGACCTGCTGTAAACCAACGACTGAAAGACGCAGAACAAAAGGAGGGGAAAAGAGCAGTCAGAAAGGTAAAGAAAAGTCAGTTGAAATCTGAAAAGCACTGGAGCTGAAACAGAAAGGATAAGAAGACCATGTTTGTCTTCAACTGCTACTGAAACCAGTGGCAGAGTTCAAGGGAAGTGAAAAAAAAACCCCAACAACCCCAAAGCAAAATAGAAAACAGTAACTTTCTCAAACATGCATTTACCAATAAGTATCCCTTCTCTCTATAGGAAAGAATACTCATCAATCATTTCAGTATGAAAGGGATGAAGACGTGGCCTTCTGTGGCTGTTGCTCCAGGGAATAGTTGTCCCATACCTGACACCTCATTGTGAATGATCATCTAAAGAGTGCACGTCCTCCCCACCCAGGCTAAATCAACTCAGACATTTATGCACTCGACTCTGAGACGGTTCGAAGGTTTATGCTGTCCCTGTGAGCAGCACCTTTGGTTTTACACTTTCAGTGATTAAAATGCAGCTTAATTCAGGCTTGTGTTTACGATTAAAATCACGCAGGACTGTTGAAAGGTCCTCGTGATTAAAAGTTGTTTAGAGTTTAGAAAACATGAAACAAAACTAAAAATAGAATAATAATAGAGCCACGCTACTGAATTTAGTTTGACAAGTGAAGAAAAAAGAAAATTCGGGATGTTACATTAGTCATTAGTCACCTGGAAACTCAAGCTGCATTAGCTACACTACAAAGTGACATCATGAGAAAACACCTGCTTGTAGGATGCAAAACACACTGCTTGCCCAGGAAACAGCTGCCCATCCATTGTTGTCTGGAGTTTTGCTTTATGGACAACATGAACCTCTCAACAAAGACAAGTCCCTGTGGATGACAATGGCCTAAGTAGGAGGCAGTGTGAAGGGCATGCAGTGTTAAATGAAGTGCAATGTCAGCCTTTTACTTGTTTTTATTGGGCAGTCAAGTCGATGGCGCAGCTCTGTTGGGGGCAGCAATAAAAGAGGAGGGAAGATTCCTTCACACTTAGGTGTCTATCCTGCTATCAGAGCCTCACATTAGCACACAGACAAACACCAGCTAGATCTTTACTTTGAGTGCACAGCACTGGGTGTAATGTAACTTTAATGGTTTATTTTTTATCATTCTGGAGGCGCTTCATGAATGTAAGCACTGCCATGATGCAAATGCAAACAAATCTTGACACAATAAGTGATAAAGCTGATAAAACAGGTGACGGAAAAACCCAAACTTTTCCTGTGATTTCAATCTGACTTTCAATATTACTCCATCATAAGGGCACAAGTGGGCATTTCATTAGTGTGAATCATGAATCTACTTTCACAGGCTGTTTCTAGTCTGAATGCAAACTAGTTCTTAACAATTCTTAACGTGATATGGGGTGAATGTGCGGTGTAACAAGCTGTTTTGTTTAGTTTTGATATTATGTCACTTGTAATTTACATGTCATTATATTTGTGATCCCAGAAAGAACATGGGGTTCTTATGGGGTCCTTAAACCAAACCTAGCTAAGCTAAGCTAAGATTGTGAAATGCTCACAACCACCCAATCTTCATGTGGCCGCAAAGTCAGTCTGGGGTTTTACTGTATTAGGGTCTTTACCTCACACTACAAAGTGCCTTGAGGCAACTGTTGTTGTGATTTGGCACTGTGTAAATACAATTGAACTGAACTGAACTGAAAGGATGGGACCATGTGCCATAAAATCTTGGATGAGAATCTCCTTCCCTCAGCCAGAACACTGAAAATGGGTGGTGGATGAGTTTCCCAGCATGACAATGATGCAAAACATACCACCAAGGCAACAATGGAGTGGCTAAAGAAGAAGCACATTCAGCTGGAGTGACCTAGCCAGTCTCCAGACCTCAGTCCTATAGAAAATCTGTGCAGGGAGCTGAAGCTTCAACTGGACAAGCAGCAACCGAGAAACGTAGAGGATTTAGAGAGTTTCTGTAAAAAAAAGAGTGGGCCAAAATCCCTCCTGACATGTGTGCAAACCTGGCGACCAACTACAAGAAATGTCTTACCCCTGTGCTTACCACCAAGGGTTTCTCCACCAAATATTAAGTCATATTTTGCTTGGGGATCAAATACCGATCTCACTCAATGACTTGGAAATCAATTTATGACTTTTATGTAATTTGTTTTTCTGGATTTTTGGTTGATATTGTGTCTCTCTCCACTATAATGAAACTGCCCAAAAAAATCTAGACTGTTCATTTATTTATGAGCAAACTTACAAATTCAACAGGGGATCAAATAATTATTCCCCCCAGTGTTTATATTGAAACAACTCACATTTGGAGGTTAGATGAGACAGCTGGCATGACTCATTTTAGTTTTACACCTGCTTTGGTATCATCTGAACAGTTAAGCTGTGAAGTTTTAGCTGTTGTTTGTTTGGTTTAGCCAATAAACGTACTGGGTTAGTATTACCAAAATTTTAAGATTACTAAGGCTGCTGAGGAATCTCAAAAACACACGTGGTGCAGGCAAAACATATACTTCCTATTAAAATACATTCGCTTCTATGGTGACTGTTGCACACTCCCACATAGACCACACCACAAACACCAGAGAATATTGTTTTATTGAGTTTTATTGTCCCTGGTGCACACACGGTTGCTGACCTAGCACTTCAGCGGTTATCAGTAAGCACAACAACTTGGAGGACACGCATGCATCCATATACCCTCTGATGAACACATTTCCATCACTCAGACATTTCTTTTTGCATAAGAAAAAAATTACAAGAGATAAATTAGTTGCAATTACAGACCATTTTCATATTTCTGCAAAGAAGCCAGCTATGACTTGTAATTCTCACATAATACTTTATCTGCCAGCACACCACACACATTAAATAGGGTGTACATGATTAAAATGCACCTATAAACATGCATGAATGCAACAATAACATAATAATCTGATTTAAACTCAATAACACAGAGACTATTTAGTGGGTGGTGGAGGAAGAGGGAGCTGCTGCACCAGCTGGCAGGTTGTAAACTGAATAAATAAACAGATCTAACCGGCTGTTAAAATATCACAGCATACAGTGCACTCATTGTGTAACCAGGATGATCCTCACCAAGAAGTTTTCCCGTCTTTATTGTTGAGATTGTCTCGCTAAGATCACCCAGACAATCCTTTGTGTGTCCCAGCTTAAGTTGTGTATGCAGAGGAAAGCCTGTAGTTGCCTCCACCTATCTAGCTTCTTAACAATGAGATCCATGAGAAGGACTTCTATTTAGATTCAGTGCACTCAGATATCTGAATTTCTGCTCTGCTGGTGCCATTTAAATATTTTATGTTTGGACCTAAAATTTGAAAATAAAAGAAACAAAAAACAAAAAAAAAGATCTTTTGATAACTTTCATGTTGACAGCTTACAGGTTATTTTAATTAAGGCAGTGTCTTTTCTTTTAGTTATATACACAGACTGTATACAAAAGATGGATGATGACATCCCTCTTCAGTCTGTGGACTCCACATTAGCATTTTGGAACTTAACACTAGCATTTAGGTCAGTGTTATACTGTTGTTGAAGCCACTAGTGAACATATTTGGACGAGACGGTGGGCTGAGATGAGACTAAGCTTAGGCACAAACATGATATATGATTAGTGCAATGAATTGTATCTAGGGTTCTTCTGTGGGAGGAAGCTGGAATACCTGGGGAAAACCCACACAAGCACCGGGAAAACATGCAAAGGCCCCACAGAAAAACCCGAGTCAAGTGGCAGATTCAAACTTGGACCCCTCTTGCTGTGGGGTGATAGTACTGACCACTGCACAACTACAATGTGCTAAATAACGCTTTAATAAAGCCCGAAAACAGGGATGTCAACTGATTTTACGTCGTGAGCCACATACAGCCCACTTTGATCTTAAGTGAAATTGTCCTTTCTGTCAATGAAAAGAAATTTAACTACATATTTAATCCCTTACTATAAAAAAGAAATGTAATTCCAGCAGTTTCAGCAGCATTTCTTTATTCACGTAGTAAAGAAATGGTCCAGAAAAGGTTCTGAAAAGGTTCTGGTAGCTCATTGCCCAGAATATCCTGTAAATATAAAAACAGAAGCCTTTTGTTCATTCACAGAAAATGTCTGACTTTTTTCTTCACTTCAAACATGTCACTGACAGAAAGAAGAAGACAAACCCTGATTTTCACATGGTCTGTACCACGCAGCCACTGATGTTATTTGTCAGATGATCCCATTAAAATATGCAGTTCAATGATGTGAATTACTGGAGATGAGGCCTAGCAGAAAGTTATAGGTTGGCACACCTGTCAATCAAAGTGTCCACGCCTCAACTTTGAGCCTCAAAAAAAATCCAGATGGGTGAGTTTTTGAAAAATGTAATCCCTGTGCAGTTGTTATGAAAGGGAAAAACTATCCATAGAGATCAATGTCATTCATTGTGCCATGCTCTAAATATATTTAATATTATGTTTTAAGTGGGCCACTTTAACACGTGTTGGCCTAATTTCTCACACCCAGCGATTGTTGACTGGCAGAGATTCAGTTCAGTGGGGAAAAAAAGCATCTTTTATCAGCCTCACAAACAACAGTTAAGGGTAAAATAAGAGTGATATACAATTATGCCTTATAATAAATAATAACTCTATAACTACTATATAATAAAAAGATCTGCACCAGCAGTAAAAGTGAAATAAGACCGCAGTTTTCTTTAAAAAAGAAAAAAAAATGAAAAAAACAGCTCTTACAGCTGCTCAGTGAAGGCTTAAGTGTGTTTTCAGGCAGAATCCTGGAATTTAAAAAAAAAAAAAAAAGTAATTCACAGTGCTTATTTTGAAACACAATGAAGAAGCTGATCCACTAATTCAGTGCCACAGGTGCACAAATACCTGTGTAAGCAGAGTTAATACTGATAAAAGCTCCTGGAAGAAGAAAAAAGGAAAGCGAAAAAGTTCCCACACTTTGACTGTTTTCTTTCTCTGTGTCCTTTTTTTCAGTGCTGCCAAAATGTAAAGCAGCGTGCCAGCCTTGAATGAAAAACAAAATGATGGGGGAGGGGAGAAAGAAGAAAAAAAGAGAATAGAGTAGAGAAAAACCAACACTGACTCGTGTAACTCACCTGTTGGTGAGAGTTTTTGTTTGGTGTTCATTCAGACAGTAGTCGGCCGGGCGGCCCCTCCCTGAGGCTGCTTTGGTTCCCAGGTAGGGAGAAGAGCAATGGGAGGAGAGTTCCCACCACACTCCCTAACCGTTCGTTCTCACCACAGCTCATTGGTCAGAAGTTGCCTCATCGCTGGAACACGACACCCTTCCAGCAGTGCAGGCAGGTGTATGGATCTGCAGGCCAGAAGTAGCTGATAAGTGTATGTGTGCGTCAGACACGAGGACAAAAAGACGCACGAGAAGAATGAGGGGAAGAGGAGGGGGAGAGTGATGAGCAAGTTTCACTCAGCTTTGTCATACAAGTATCACGCATGTGAGGTGTCGCATAGCGCCTTGTGCGTACGTGCTTTCTTAATCTTTTTGCATTCAGCAGCTGTTCCAACAGCATGATGTCATGTTTACACAAACAGTGGGTATTTTGCCAATATCTAGGCAAATCAGTTGATTTAATCAAATGATGGTGGTTGCTGCACAGCTCATCACAAAGAAAGCAGGGATTTTTTTTTCTTTGGCTGTGTGCAGCTTTTCTCTCATCCCTTTACATTTGCTCTGTGCACACAACAGAAAACAGTTACAGGCTTTTGACATTTAATGTACACACCAAGTGTTTCCAAATGATATGAAAATGTCAGTGTGGTTGGAAACATTTATCATGAATGCTGCATATGTAACCGCACAACATGTTCACATGTTTGGAAGCCTTCCTGCACGCACATGCGCACATACACTTTTACCTTTCTTTGTAGTTGACGCAGATCGCTCAAATTCTCTTCATTCATTCTGCACAGCTTGATGTTTGACGCATGTTGTGTCCGCACTCTGTATAGAAATTGCAGTTTGTGGCATGAATTTTGTTGACAGCCTTGACAAATATAACAGGAGACGTCACATTTATCACATCCTTTTCCCACACCTTCAACTTATTTGCTTGTTTTTTTTTTATAAGACACTGTACCTCAGTCATGATAAGATCTTAGCACTTTCTTTGTTACATAACAAAACTTTTTTTTTTTTGCTATTTGACAAAATGCTGAGAAAATGATAAGATTAACATCTCCAGCATGGTTTGTTGACACTGTGCTGACTGTTATTGGAGCCACAGCAGAGTCAGTGATAATCACACAAGTGTAAATAAAAACGCATGCATATGCAGGCTATGGTCTTTATTGTGCTATTTGTCATGTTAATTCAGTCGAAAAGCGACGGTTTTGTCATTTTAACACCAAATGAGGGTTTCAACCCCCAACCTAAAGTATCATGATATAAGGAGAATATCTCTGATATACAGTATATTTGATATAAAATATATCTTATATCTTTGAGAATACCTTTGATAATGATAACCAAAAACGATCCTGTACAAAAGAAAAACGAAGACATGTAAATTTGATGTGATAGCAGCAATAGACTGCATGACCTTATTATTTAGCATCTGTTTGTAGCACCCATTAAGTTAACTGCTGTTTAATCACACCTAATTTTGGCTTTGGCTGTTCTTGTTTCTGTTTCTTTAGTGTTTTGAGTGACTCATTCCAGCATCTGGAGGGAAAAGTTGGCAGGCCTGAGAACAAGGTGCAGAGCTAACACAGGAAGTGACACATTCAGCTGTACCAAGAGCTCGCCACATTAGGGTAAAAATAGGATTTCAACTTCAAATATTTTTTTTATTTTTATTTAATTTTATCTATTTGTTTTTTGGCTATTTTGCTTATCTGACTTATAATCAGGAGATTTCTCCGTTTAGGCTTTAGTGTTTTTGTGTTTTCTGTAAATATGATGCGATCAGTGTTTATATGCTGTATATACTCTTCTGTGCTTTCATTTGTTTTCGTTATCTCACCTCTTCAGTTTAGCCATGACCTGTTTCATGGCTCCGAAACTTTATCATAGATTCTGTTAATTGTTAAGAGAAAAACTCTTCTCTCTGCTTTTGCGTGTTTGTTTTTAATTCACAAAATGTGTCACAAAACACATAAAATTTGGTGCAGTTTGTCCACATTTCAGCTCCACCTTTATTCATCAGAATATTTATAAGATGCTGAGTTGTGGAGACGAACGAGGTCTTTTTACATTTTCGACAGCGAATAATGTGAATGTTACCCTGTTGTCAATCTGCGTGAGGTTCAATAAGTCAGTCATGCATTATCTCTGGTGTTTGCACTTGGAACGAGAACAGGTCTACCAAGATATGAGTGAACTTGCCCTGCACCCAGGAACGTCATGAACTGCTGGGTAGCTTCCTGAGTTTAGCTCTTATCACAGGATACGGCTTCGGTAGTGCACGGTGACTTCCTACCTACTAGTGGAAGTTTCAGCTGAGCTCAGATGTCATGTTTGGCACTGGCACCTGGCGACGTGTTTACTTTCACCTCAGTCTGACTGACACAGGGCAAAAACAGGTGGATTGTAGACATTTAGTCTCTGCTTCCCTCATTCAGGCAAATAAAATAACCTTTTAACAAAAGACTGGCATTTTTCACATGAGGAATACGCACAAGTACTTGCATACATACTCTAGTGGTATTAAAAGTATGAAATTATGATTTTCATGCCAGAGAAGACACAGCAACTACTGTGTATAAAAGTAGCTGAACAAAGACCTGGCATTTTTTTCTCCCCGTGTCTCTTCTCAACAATCTATCTCTGGTTCACTGCTTAGGCTTTGAGGTGGATGGTTTAGATCATTTCTGCTTTTCCCTGAAACTTATAACATGACACAACATGAGTAAAACTTAAGCTCACATGGGCATGTGCTGGTAGACAATATATTTGTGGAATCAAAAGCTAAACTCAAAGCAGTTTTGAAGTCTACTGTTTATCTTTCAATAGACTTAAAGAATTAAGTGTGTGTGTGTGAGTAACTGTGTGTGTGAATGAACAATTAAATGTGTCTGAGGGTGTGTGTGTGTGTGCATATGCGTGTGCGTATGTGGTAAGGCGTGTGCCTCTGGCTTCTGCCTCTGTGTTTTTATGTGTGTCAGTCTGCAAGCGAGGCAATGAGCCCGGCTGTGTGCCTGCTGGAACTGCACGTGTGTGTGTTTCTGTCTGTGTGTGTGTGTGCGCGCGCGCGCGCGGCTGCTGACGGGACCTGTCACTATCAGGCCCACACATCTCTGGCACCGTCTGCGTTGACATTCTGCCCGAGGGGGAACGAGCCTGCAGAGGTTGAGGAGAGCAGCGGTTTCCCACGGCTGCTGCTCTCAGTCCCGGCCCTGCCTCTGCATTCCACGGCTGCCAGCACTCTGTAAATGTTTGGACAGCCTTGAACAAATAACACACCTTGAAAGGCACAAGCACAGGCCCTCTCTGCCTCTCTCTGCACAGCCTGTCTCTTCACCCACCTCCTTGAGCTCACATAACTAACACCCCCACCCACCCAAACCACAAATCTACCTCCCTCACAGCCACCCGCCTGGCTACTGCCTCTCTCAAACTTTCCCAGCTTCACTCTCGTGCACAAATAAACACCAGCCCGTACTCTGTTACTATTGTACACTTGCATATACAAACATGCAGACACACACCTGTGTACATGTAAATAAACACACCACCGAGACTGTTTTAACTTTTCAGGAATATGTCCACAAACACTGAGTTTGAGGAGAAGTATGTTTTTCTAAAGTTTTTTCTTTTTTAACAGAACATGCAGATAATGGGCTGCAGATGTATTTTGATCTGTCCTGAAAGTGTTTTGCTTTAGAGCCACTGTTGATTGCGTCTTTTATTCTGGCACAATTTTGGAAAAATTAGACAATCCCAGTAGTTTTTAGCCTATTTGTGTGACGGTCCATATTTGTGTAGATTCAGTAGCTACAGTCAGTTAAAGTAAAGCTCTTCAATGCCAAGATGTAGGGAAAATGGTCTCTGCCCACATCCACAGTGGTTTATTCCCAGGAAGCAGCTCCCGACACATCTAACCCCATTTGACATTTTTTGTGGGTGGGAACCGAGTGATGGACTCAGCTCAGTATCCTAGGAAATATGTACTCACCGGATTATTCCACACCCAACAATTTATGTTCAAATGCTGTCCAAATGCAGGAAGCAGTCTGACCTTTAAATGGACGTGCATGAAAAACTCTGACTTTTTTAGGCTAGAATTTGCACTTGATGATTGATCTGTGGTTGGCGCTTGTAACCAAACAGTAGGAGTCCTTAATGCCTATACTTGCCAGCAGGAGTCATTTGCGATTAAGATGGTTCCTAAAACTAGCCACACACTAACCATCCACAGCTTTCCTGTCCTTATTTGTTACCATAACCAGATAATACCGAATGTAAGAATTTTATCAGTCCTGTTCTCGAGAGAGAAAAAGAAAACAAGCTGAATTTTCCACTGAAAACAAAGAATACAAAAAGTCTACATGGAACCAGTTTATTCTTGTCATACGAGGTACAAAATTGCAAGACTCTCCACTGTATCCAGTGACAGTTTGGCCATTGTTTAAGCATGCAAAACTTTAATACTGCAACAAAAAAGCACTATTGAAGCTCATACTGAGGACAAAGTATGGTGGAGGAGAAAAATGGATGTAAGTTTCATGCCATGAGAATATTAGTGAGGTTTGTGGTGTTTGATGTGATAAAGAAGCTTGACGTGTATGCTTTGATAGACACACACCCTACCCCCCACAATCCCCCCAGCACATGCATTTAGTTTACATGGCTTCCTAACCACACAAACACTTCCTGCCAAAGATAAGTTGCAAGCATGATGATAGGTCTCAGGTTTGGTTAAATGACTTTACTTTAACTCACTTTAACTGAGCTATGTATGCTTCAATAACACAATTACTACTCTCACTTCAGTTCAATTCAATTCAGTTTTACTTATATAGTGCAAAATCACAACAGTACTCTCAAGGCGCCTCAAGGCGCTTTATATTGAAAGGTGAAGACTCTACAATAGTTCAGAAAAAACCCTGTGAGCAAACACTTGGTGACAGTGGGAAGGAAAGACTCTCTTTTAACAGGAAGAAACCTCCGTCAGAAGATGGCTCAGGCAGGGGCAGTCATCTGCTGCGATTGCTTTGGGGTGAGGGAAGGAAGGCAGGACAAAGGGCACACTGTGGAAGAGACCCAGAGATTAATAATAACTAATGATTAAATGCAGAGTGTTGTATAAACACACAGAGAGTGAAAAGAGGTGAGTGAAGAGGAAACACTCATCATGGGAAGCCCCCACAAGCCTAGGCATACTGCAGCATAACTAAGGGAGGATTCAAGCCTAACTATGTTCTATCAAAAATAAATTGTTAAGGCTAATCTTAAAAGCAGAGAGGGTGTCTGCCTCGCTAATCCAAACTGACTTTCACACAAAAGTCTTCACAAAACACTCTGGTGACCAAGACAGCTGAGCTACTGTGATTCAAAACATGGCTACCAGTGTGATCCTCTCATACAGTATGTGAACAGTGCATTCCTTGGGCACCAGGCTTCATGCACAATAACATGGCACAATAATAATGAGGCTGAAGCAGTGTGAATTCCCACACAGCCACCGACGCCGCACTGTGATGTCTGCCAGCAGCTGTGGAATCTGGAGTTTCTTGCTCCTGGTAAATCCCACGAAACATAATGCAGGACAACTTCCACTGCAGCAGCCACTCAAATGTGCCTCTGTTTTCATTGTCGGGAGGCCTCGGGGTACATATTTCTGTAATTTGGCTTCTATGCTCAGCAGTTTTGCAGCTGTGATGACATTTGGGTGTCGCCCCCCTGTTTCTCACGATCTCGCTGCCAATGCTGCTCCGGCCACTGGTCGCCAGCCAAGACTGAGGTCTGTGTGTCAGCCCCCACTTCTTATGTACACATGAACACTGAGAGAAGGTACTTTTGAAAAAAAAAAAAAAAAAACACTCCAGGCAAATGAGTTCAACTGTGGACTTTTTCTTTTTGTCAGGGTCGATTTTCCAAAGTTTGTGTCAGTGGATTCAGGGTGGAAGAAGAGTGTCAGAAGTACAGCGGAGTGAAATGGTTCACTTCATGCACAACATTTGTTTGGTGCTTTGTAGGTGACTCTGGAGATTTCATTCTTTTGTAGTGGGGATTACACTGTTTTTTGTCATTTGAGTTTCTGTCAGGGTGTTGCTGTTGATTTTTGCAGCATTTAATACTGAGAAAAAGAAAGATGGAGCTACATATTGTAGTTAGCTTTACCGAACACTGTTATAACAGAAAACTAGAGCTAAATTTTCTCTGGGAGCTATAACTGCTACCCTTTTGTGACCTGTATTAATCTAAATTATCACTTTTCTTTTTTGCATTTCTCTACTGCAAAGAGCAATCTCAAATGATTTCCTGGTTGGGAGGAACTAATGAATAGAGCAGAGGACAGGGTTGAAGGAGTGATGAGCGTGGGAGCTCCCCGTGGTATTCCCCGCCTGCTTGTTCTCAGCTGTCCTCCTGGAAACCTCGGTCCAGCTGCCGCCCATTACACCAGGAATGTAAGTTTGGGTCAGATGCCAGGAGTGTGGTGGCACCTTAATGACAGGGTGACCATGGGCCCAGGCCACTTGTGAGTTATTAACATGGCACACTTAAATCCTTCCCATGCCCCTCGGCTACCCCTCCTTTAACCACCCAGCCTGACAGCAGCTGCCGGACTCTCAGTTTCCCAGAGTCAGGAAGCAGGGAGTGTGTCAGCATGTATGCATGTGTGTGCGTATATGTCTCGGAGTGGGGAGTTTATGGGGTCACGGCATCTGATTAATTAGTCAGATATGCATACCAGTGGTTCTTGTTTTGTCTGTCAGGGTTTAGGCTGATTTGTGTAATCGCTGAAGACAGCAAAAGCCTTACATCTGAGGAAAACTTTGGAAATATGTATAAATCAAACAAACAACATATGATTGAAGTGCAGCCTTTTAGCTTTAAATCAAGGGGTTTAACAAACTAACTGCACTCTCTGTTTCGGAATTGCAGCCAATTTTATTCAAAGTCCCCCATTTTCAGAGGCCCAAAACTATTGAACAGTTGACTTATTCCATGGTCAGGTGAGACCTGCCCCTTGGTATTAAGATGATAAAAGATCTGGAGGTTATTCCAAGAGTAAAACTTGTATTTAGAATTCATTAGTTACTGGAACTTTTCAATAGAGATGCCAATGCAAGTGAAGGAGGCCATCGTTAGGCTAAGAATCCAAAATAAAAACTTTAAGAGTGACTAAAATATCATTCTTAAAAAAGAGTGAATGCACTGGCCAATTTAGCAACACCAAAAGAGATGAAATACAACTAATTACAATTAATTTAACAAGTAAATTAGTGCATAATTATATCTTTCGTTAAGAAAAAGCCCTTAAAACATCTGACCAAGTCAAGAATATTCTTGAGGAGGTAAGAGTATCATTGTCAACATCTGCAATCCAGAGACACCTTCGTGATTTTAAATTAGGAGAGTTTACAACAAGTTGCAAACTCAAGAAAATGAAGGCTAGATTAGACTCCCAGTAAACATTTAAAACAGCCTGTGGACAGTTATAACCAAGATGAGCTTGTACCAGAATGCTGGGAAGAGAAAAGGATCAAGAAGGAAAGAAACAGCTGATGATCTGAAGCATATTGCATTATCTATCAAACATGTCAGAGCATGGCTACCAGTGGAACCGGCACCAATAAACTTGTGTTTATTGATGATGTGACTGCTGATATAAGGAGCAGGTTGAACTGTGAAGTGTACAGGGCTATACTCTGCTCAGATTCAGCCAGATGCTATAAATCTCAATGGACAGCACTTCACAACTGAAATGGATAATGTCCCAAATCTTACTGCAAAAGCACCCTAAGAGTTTCTCAATGCAGAGACTGCAGTAAAGGCCCAGCAGAGCATCTCAAAGGAGGAAACATAGCATTTAGTCATGTCCATGGGTTTTAGACTTCAGGCAGTCATTGACAGGATCCAAGTAATAAAAGCAGTTCTTCAATTTAAAATTATGTTAGTTTGTCAAATTACATCTGAGCCTCTGAAAAAGGGGGATTATGTATGAACCTCTTGAATTTCAATCACATCTTAATGACTTGATTTTGAAGTCAATGTAGTGGTGTACAGAAACAAAATCACTAAAACTTATTAGCCTAACTAAATGTTTATTACCCCTTTATTAATGTTATTTATAGACATTTGGTCCATAAGAGAGAACCAAGGAATTATGACATGAATGAATATTTTAGACAAAAGTTTCATTGAAGAAGAATTGTGGAAAAATGTTAACTGTGAAGGTTTTCGGTGGAGAAGGAAAAACTTTAATGACTGGATGTGGTTGTGAATGAACCTATATACTTAAAACCACTGCATGTGACTCACTTCCTGGCTCTGCACCATCAAAGGTAACTGAATCTCTGAAGTGCTTTTGAAATGACCAAGGAAGGAAAATAACCACTCTCATTTTCAGGACTTTTTGGAATTCCGCTCAGTGTACATCAAGTCCATTTATTTTCTCTGATCGTCTGAATGTAAAAGATGTTTGTCATTGTTTGAACTGGCTTGATTGACAGAATTTAAGGACTCCACTCATGCCACTATGTGTGAGCCAGGGAGTGTTACAAGCACCAAAATCTTGTGGTTGGCAGTTTTTCTTTACATCATCTCTCAGCATATTCAGGCAGTGAGCACCTGGGCGGATCATTTTGGTCCTAATGATATAGCCAACAAAACAACCGTAATGGTACTTGAGGAAGTTTTTTAGAGCCTGGGCCTAATTGCAACACAGGACAAAAAAATCAAACCACCCCTCACTTAATTGGCTTCTTTTCTTTCATGCTCCTATACATGGCCATTCAATCATGAGATGGAGGCAAACAAAACCCTTGCTTTCTCCTTGACCCAAAACACTCCTCTAATTGCCACTGCATGTTGAGCTATAGCTGTAGATGGACAATTAGTTAGTATAGCATCCCAACAGTCTGCCAGGACACTATAAGATAAACACTCAATGGCAAATTCGGGGTGACAAAACCAAAGAATGTAATAATTTTTACACTTCAGTATTACACACTTATTACTTAAAGCTTTGCAAATGTTAGGTATCACAATAAATGGTGACGAGTCTGACGGCAGGAAATTGGTTGGTATGCTTTCAAGTGAGTCAGACCACTTCCTTGATTTGACTCATGTGAGACTGCAAGCAGTATTTTTTGCTTTTGCTTTATTTTGAAAGAGCCACACTCTTTAAAATCTAAAGTGACAAAGTCACTGCAGTGCTCACGCTGAAGAAAAATCTTGGCTTAGTGACACAATAACACTTGTTTCTCTCCATGCTTGGAGTCAGAAATGCATGTTGTGGGGTTGAGTGTTACTCTGCTTCCTGCGTCTGCTGCTGAGGTCATGACCCAACAGATTCACACATGTGGCATCTGCACAGTGGGTGCATGCCAGAGCACTGCTCCGCCAGCAAGACGACTGAGAGCACATTTGCAGACAAACAACATGACACAATGCATCAAGTGCCTCATTTTTGGAGTCTCATAAGAAAGAATCATAGCTATTAGGAAACACGTCAAGATAGCTTTTAGCAACTTTTATCACAAGCTGGATAAAAGATGTAACATAGGCAAAAAACAGGAGAATCTCTATTACAGGACATGCAGCACCCAATCGCTCATTCATCACAGATGAATACGATTCACAGACGGACAAGTGGAAGAGCTGTTAGCAGCTATTTGTGTGTGCGTCTGAGCCACATTGAGGCCACCGTGTGGGACCCTCTTTTCACTCTCTTCCCCTTGCACGGCTGCTTCTAATCTCTGACCCCCATCAATAAGATGCATTCAGAGTCCATCAAACAGACGAGCGGCTGCACAGGCAGCCGCAAACCGCTGGGGGGAGAACCATGGGAAACACTCTCTTAATTGTTCCCCAAACCCTTTTAAAGAATATTAAGCTGCATTAGCTGACCATGAGCCTTTCTCCGTGGTGCTTTTCTTCTAGAGAGGGCTACAGCAGCCCACTCAGCCAATAGGCCATTAAACGTGACAGGTCTTTGTGAAGAACATAGAGACAAACTCAGAGGAAAGTACAGCTACCAAACCCCTGCTTAAATAGCAGGAAGGCTAAGAGGTTAGTTAGCCTCGCATCTGGTTTGTATCAAGCTCTCCATGCAGTCTGCCTCGCTCCACCAGTCTCACATCTATTAAGGGCTATTAAGTATCCCAGTGAAGTGAGTCTATCCATAACTCTGGCAGGGTCTGAACAGAAACAATACAGGAGGCTCATTATAGGTGCATTTTCCTTGCTTTGGTGATATCATTGATTCACTCATACACCCCAATGACACTGTAACAAGAAGATAGAAAAATACAGCAAAAAAAACCCGCCTTGAGTAACAAGTTTTTGAATTGGGTATAAATAGGCCAGTCCATCTCAGTTCCCATAAAGCTTCTTTCCCTGCTTACTTTCAGCAGTTTCACAGATCTCACAGAAATTAAACACATGATGTAATGAAGAATTACAGTAACTAATGTGCAACTACTGGGGAATAACATTTTTGATGCATAAAAAGACAAACATGATGTTAATGCACATAATGTAATATGTAATATTCAAGATGTAATATTCAATACAGGCCTTAAATATTACTTCACCCATAGATAGTTCTAATTAAAAATGGATGTACAAACACATCTTTTTATGAAGCTCCGTAAGCATTCATAGCACTCCTCCTACATTTGTACCGCTCACCAAATGTCCAGTTCTGACTTTTGCTTGCAATATACTGGATGCCTGATTTCACCGTGTCAAAGTGGTGACCATGCATTTTCATTCTGGGAAAGTGGATGAAGTCCTAGGGACTTGGTAAGTTTAGGTGGATTGTGTGTTCTTTTGTGGCCAAAAAAATCATTGTGACTTTTTAATGTACTGTGTGATGGCACTTGCATAACTGAGGTAACTGGGTGTAAAAGAAAAGAAAACACAGCTAGGACATGTCTAGTATTAGCACGCTAGACAACAAGTTTAAAATTTTTATTATCTTATTCCAAAACATGCAATCATGTGCTGGTGTCTGCACACGACATACCAAGCAATTAAATGGCATTAAAATAAATAAGACAATAGTGTCACATTATTTTCGTACGCAATATTGTAACAATACCGCTCGTATTCTGCACAGACTCTGCACAGTCATACGAGTTTATATTTATGTTTACATTTTATATTTATTTTAAATAGCAACTTCAAATAAATTAAAAGTAGCCAGTTGAGGTGGTTCAGGTATCTGAGTAGAATGCCTTGTGGGTGCGGTGGTCTGGGCATGTCCCACCTGGACTAGGCACTGGGTAGACCCAGGACACGCTGGAGAGATTACACCTCTCGGCTAGCCTGAGAATGCCTCAATAGCCTCTTTTCCACTAGCATCTACTTCGCTCAACTCGACTGTACTCTATATGGTTTCGGCCATTTTCCATTACAATTGAGTACCACCCCAATGTGGGTGAGATTGTTATAGCATAGTGACCTAATTTGTGTGTGAGTCAAACACAACACAACAATCAAGGACAACAAGTTGATGGTATACCATATTGGGACATGACTTTTTTTCAGACTCAGGGTAAAAAACAAAAGAGAGCCAGAGAAGGCGGCGGGCAGCATGTGAAGCCATTTTCTTCGTTGCCAGGCTTCAAAAATAGCGGGTTTGATTCTTGTGAAGGAGTCTCTCTCATTCAGTGATGTCAGTCTCTGGCCAATCAGTGGCATTCGGTTTTTAAGAACCGGCCAAGTAGGTTCTTAAAAAGTACCTGCTACCAGGAACTATCACCTAATGGAAAACCCTAAAAACCGAGTTGATTGGAATAGGTGCTAATGGAAAAAAAAGCAAATGCTAGAGGAGGCGGCTAGATAGAAGGAGGTCTGAACTTCTCTGCTTTGTGCTTTGGCTGCTGCCCCAGCCCCGGATAAGCAACAGAAGATGGATGGATGGATGGAGCTCAGGAGGTAAAGTTGGTCAACTGCTAATCAGAAGGTTGGTGGTTGGCTGCTGTTAGATAGAAAGCACTTAATTGTGAATAGGTGTGAATGGATGAATGAGGCATGCTTCATAAAGCACTTTGAGTGTTCAAGTAGAGTAGAAAAGCACCATATAAGAAACAGTGTGTTTACAAAACAGCAACTTATGACATTCAAATGAGAAACTTGCTTTTTCTACCTGAAGAAACCAAGACTATGAGTAGTATCTGGGCACTGAAGACCAGTATTAATAATTAGTATTAATACTTAGCAGTACTAGGAAGCTAGAAGCTTAATGTTTTTGGATGTACACATACCCAAGGCTGTTGACATTTTACGCCATGCCTTTCCGAATTCAGTCAAAGAAAATGCATCTGCATAATTGCCTTCAAATTCAAATCATGCATGAAGTGACTTTTTTAAGGCTTCTCCTGTGCAGGTTTAGGTCAAAAGATGTTTCTTGATTTGTCCAAAGTGAGTTGCATTATTCCAACTTGCTGACCCGGTCTTTCTCTATTGTTCTTCACATTAGCCACATTAAGAAGACTTTATGAGCCTGGAAGGAGTGAGTCATGTGTTAAGGTTGGTGTTAAGCTGCTGTGCCCTTTCAGTGCTCAGGTCTGAACTCGCCTTGTACCTATGAGTGACACCAGGGGATTTAGAGGTAATGGTGAAGCATTCAGGAAGGGTTCCGTCTAATTTGAGGGATCAAGTCTTCTGTTAGGCAAAGGATTTATATTTTTAGCAGACTAATACAAGGAACATCACAGTCATTCACTGACTTCTTTCACTCATTCATGAGTGGAGGCAAAACATTCAGTATTTTCTTAGTAAAATCATGCTCATCTAACTATTTAAGCACATAATCAGTGGATCAGAGCACATTTACTTGCCACCATATGTTGGACTTTTTTTTTTAACGAATGGAAAAGCTCAGTTTCTTCCTTCAGTTCACTCATTCTGTGTCTGAACTGTTCGCCGTGACCTTATGACATCATTACTCAAACATTTTGCCTATGCGGTCCCCTCTGTGGGCCCCGAAAACAACATACGTTACATAGAATGGGCCGTCCATTAATCAAAAGCAGTTAAGTGCTAAATAGGCAGATCCTAAGGAGCCAGGATGAGAGATCCACCCCTCCCCAAACTAACCACCACTGCTCATATCAGTCGACGGAAAGGGGATTCATCACCTTGTCATTCTAAGATAATAAAAAGCTATGAGACTGTGTGGGCTGAGGGGATCGGGAAGAATGTGCGAATCTGTGATGCGCAGGGAATGAGTGCCGATGTTCAGGAATGGGCAGGGTCTTCTTATTGGCGACACAAAGGCGTTGCTGTGCAATCAGCTCAGTGTAAAATCGCCACTCTGTGGCCCTCACAAAGGCTCACAAAGGCAGGGGGCTGGTGGCTGGGGCGGGAGTGCAGCGACACAGCTGTGTGCAGAGCCTACACATCCCGGCTCAATATGGGCTCTCCTCACATCTGTAGCAGCCTGGCCCCTGCTTCCGCCTGGTCCCGGGACAATGAAGGCCCTCGGCCGACCCCTTTGTTGCAAAGTTTTTCAGAGTCCCTTTTTAGCCTAAATCTTAAATATTTCATTAGGCCTCCCTCACCCCTCCTCCCTTTTCACTAGCGTTTTGAAGAGGATCGCCAGGACCTCTAGACTTTACTCCCCTTCGCTGTAGTAACACCCTGAAGACAACAAAGGATTTCTTCTAAAACTGCTGGGGACCTGCTGTTATTCAAAAACAGGCGCTGTTTAAAATTAAACAGATAACAGTTCACATGAAGATCTGTGCTACTCACAAACAGTCTTTTTCGAACTGCTTCCTGATGGGATAGACTGTTGGAAATTAGTAAGCTGGTGTCTGGCTTTAAAGACACAACTGTTATTGTTAATTTTTACATTTGTTCATCAGAATCAGAATATTACCCATAATTAGAGGAAATTATGTGGTCACAGTTGCTCCAAGACAGTAAGAACAGTAGGAACCAAGTTAAAGTACCAATATAAATAATCGAAAGTATTACAAAATAGCGCTAATATACAAATAGTCCTGATATATTACACAGAAGAAATATAAAATATAAATTGAAACTGAGGTGCCCCTTTTGTCATACTGATAGGTATTTATTTCTGTACAGAATGTGTAGATATTAAGGGTGTATAATTATTGCAACAAGCATGTTTATGTGTTTATGTACCCAGATCTTTAATTGAAATGTGTAATTCAGTTTATTTTTGATTGGAGATGTCTCCCAAAAGTTCCCTAATCTCCTAAATGCAACACTGTACACTTATACATCAGTCCTTTCATCTGATGACTTATTTCTTACAAAGGTTATTGTAAGGTTTAAAAAAAAAAAAAAAAGTGCATCCACTGGTTAAAAAAAAGTATGTAATACAAAGTCAGTCAAAATCTAAGTGTAGCAGTTAAAAAGTTAATTTAGCAGCAGCTGTAAGAGCAGTCAATATTTGGTGTGAAGTGAATTAACCTTTTTAAAGGTTGCTTAATAACAGTGAACCTGATGATAAAAGCTGAATGAAACTTTATTGAAACTCAAATATATTCACAGCATATGAACACATTAGCAACACAGTGTCATTATTAAGTGTTGAGTCCCAAGCTGCCCCATGATATAAACAGGCCGCACATAAATGGCATTTAAAGAAGAGGTGACCAAACACTCCCATCCAAATATTAAACACTTGTTAATAACTTTTCCGGCCCTGCAGCAGAACTTCTGTCACGAAGCACTAAAAGGACTGAAAAGGATTTGTCTTTATGCTAAGCCTTAAACTGGCGTGATTGGACTGAGGGACAAAGAGATGCTTTTGTCAAAAAGAGAAGAGAGGGGTGTTGATTTATCCAGCACTTTAAGGGACCCTAATGAATAATTCAGTGTTATCATTCAACTCGATGCTCAATTATTATGTTTTTCTTCTTTCTTCACACGTGAGGGACCTCGGCAGACAGGGGGTATCATACAGGGGCACCTTGGGGGAAGTAATGCGCACACAAGGACAAAACAAGAAAGGCCACAGTGCAGTCACTCTGCTGTCAGCTTGATAAATATAATGTGTCACCAATTAAAAACTCATTGCCATTCTTTAATTCAGCCAAGGCCTTGTTAACCGCTCCCTGGCAGGGAGGCTGCCAGAGTAGCCACGGCCTCTGCGACCAGCACCACCATAATGGAGGCCCCTGCTTTCCCATCCTTTTAAAACCACGGCCCTTTCCTTTGGCATGTAAATAAGACATTCATTCGGCAGCACTTTTCCAATAGAAAAAAATGACCATCGATGTCTTTGATTTTCATCTTTTTCCCTGGGAAAACAATGAATTCTATAGTTTCACATTTTTATTCAAAAAACCCTTTTTGGGCTTTCTTAGGGACCTTTCTCATGGTAATCATGTTGACTCAACTTTGTGCAATGTGGCTATACAACACATATGAACCCTAGCAGGAGTCCATTACAGAAATACCATTTAGCAAGCTGTTTCTGTGAGAAAGTCAAACGTTTGAGAGGTTGTTTTGTGCCAGTCGGGGACAAGGGTCTCTGCAGAGCAGCAGGAGTCCTTGGAAACTTCAGTGAAACTAAAAGCCTCTCAGGTCTGAGATAGTTCCCAGCTGAAGTCAAAAGTGCCGAAAATGCAGAAAAGCAGGTTTCCTTGAGCAACGTATGACTCCTTGTCAACCGTGACTGTTATGCTATTTAGCAACTTTTCTGTCTGGCGCTGGATAAGTGGATGTCATCGAGCCTTTGAAATACACCTACTCTCACACAAGTTTTCAGTTTATAAAAAAATGAGACAGATGTTCTTTGTGCTGTCCGGGATTATAGTTCCCCAAAATAAAACAATAAATTATACAGTTTTCCCTACAGTTTTCTAATGCATAAATCTGGGAAGGACGTTGTGTCTCTGTGCCTGAGGTTCAGTTTTATTAGGTTTGGCAAAAACATTGTGGTTATAGTTATGGGGAGAACAGCAGTTGTAGTAAAATTGCCACTTTGTTGAAGTCAGGGAACATTTGTTGTGATTAAAATAAAAACCACATATGGTTATGTGGTTAAAATAAACCAGTGTTGAGTGTCAAGGAGAGGCGTAGCTGTATCCCATCTTAAAGCACAATTGAATTGTGGTCATTGCGCTATAAGCTTGTTAAGTGATGACATATTGACCCTGTTTTTGGATTCTCCAAGCCTCTACTGCCTTGGCTCTAAACTCTTGCCATTTTTGTTTCTCTTCAGTAACGCTAATTGTTATATAATGCTAATCACTAGTCATTTTATCTCTGTACAATTTTATTAGTACTATTCATGTGCTAGATTAGTGCATAGCTAAGCTTGTTCGAGCGATTCAGAAATATCACTCTCAGGCCCCGTTTACACATATACGTTTTCCCTTAAAAACGTATACTTTCCCCTTCGTTTGCACCTTTCGTTTACACACAAACGGAGATGTCGCCTCAGAAAACGATTTTTTCTAAAATCTCTGGCAAAAGTGGAGATTTTGGAAAACGCCGTTTTCACATTGCAGTGTGGACTGCAGAAACGGAGGCTTTCGGAAACGATGACGCATTTTAGTCATGTGATGCAGTCATGTGACCAATTCAACTAAGATGGCGGACGGCATTGTACGGCAGTTGTTTTTTTTGCTCTCAATTTTGACAGCCCTATTAAAGATTAATATCAGTTTGTACATGCTCCAGATAGCTTTTCTTCAAAGAAGACGGAATGTAAAGCTAAATA